>KE587575.1:3991-14628 GCA_000443045.1 Phytophthora x cambivora | reverse complement strand
AACTGATGCCTACCCACTGAATTTAGGAAGCCCGCTGATGAATTGAACTCAGCACGTTCTGTTGCATCTGCAAGGGTGAACCGAGTCGCATTGCTCCCACTGAGACGCTCCGCGTAAACGTAAAACATCTTTAACGTCACACAGACGTCGGCAGCAGGGCTTTTGGCGACGACGAAGTGTCGGAGATCCGCAACACGCGAAAAGAGGTTAACCGCCTCCTAATGCATTTGTCGTAGCACGTCGTCTTGGATAGCGTTCAGGAGCTCCATTGTGGCGGAAGAGCGCAAAATGGAAAATGATCGACACATAATACACAGACCTAACTTCAATAGCTCCCACTACATCCACTTCAACCGGCCTATCAGACTTTTCTTCTGGCTACTACAGCTTCTTTTAAATCTTGTTTTGAAATCTTGTTTTGAAATCTATTTTTTAAGTTTGGTGCACGACAAAACCTACGCCGCTTCCTTCATACGCGGAACAGCCATGCCCTCTCTTCGCTAGACGAAATTCATGTCCTTGGTGCACGCTTCCAACACCGACCACACAGCGTCCACGCACGCAGCACCTCCTTCACCAACACCGCGTCCACATACGTTGCACCTCCTTGGTGCACGCTTCGAGCACCAAGCCTGCGGCGACACAGCGTCCACGCACACAGCACACGCTGCCAACACCAACACCGCGTCGACACAGCGTCCACGCACAACACCAACACCGCGTCCAGGCACGCAGATCGTCCTTGGTGCACGCTGTCAACACCAATACCGCGTCCACACAGCGTCCACGCACGCTGAACACGCTGCCAACACCACCACCGCGTCGACACAGCGTCCACGCACGCAAAACACGCTGCCAACACCGCATCCAGGCACGCAGCACGTCCTTGGTGCTCACCAACACCGCGTCCACACCTCATCTCGCCCTTGGTGCACGCTGCCGTGCCTTTAATAGCAGAGTGATAGACGCCCAATGTGATAGACACCCAATGAGAGTATAGCTAACATATATCAATGGAAAAAATCAGTACATGAGCTGTGTTTAGCCAAGACTTTTTACGCAGTTCTTACGAGCCTGTGACGTTGCGCAGAAGGCCTGTAAAGTGGGTTCGTTCAATAAATCAGGCCAGGCCGACTGTCCAGTCAAATCAGAGATCGGTTTCGAGGAAACACGGGTGGCGGCCTCCTCCGGCCGCCTGTGATAACTCTTACCTTAAGTTCCATCGAATCTCGCAATCCCTCATGTCACACCCGAATCGACCCTTCACACTGGACATAAAAATGGATCCTCCCTTTAGTGACTGTTAATTCTTCGTCATGGGTGATTACCGCGCATCTCTATTTGAAGTGTCGGTCATTCAATTTTTAATGTCCTTAGACACAGGTTTTTTTCGCCAAAAACGGCCTCGGGTGGGAGATTATTAAAAAAAAAACCTAACCCTTTTCATAATACCTTTGTAAAAACTCTGTAAGAAGGGTACTTGTTGTTGTAAATAAGGGTACAAAGGATTAGTCGATTTTCATTATAGGGGGGTTTGCCCCAAATAGGACTATTTACCCAGACCAACTTCCTCCTATTTCCCAACATCCTCTTGCACCACGTTCCGCTCCCTGAACAGCACATTACTACATGGCGTCGCGTGACCTTGCTTGACTTAGAATAAGCTTTTGACGATTTCCGCGACGGTGATTTGTGCTGCGCTGCAATCTTTCTCAAGAGAGATTTCAACTCGTGCCGAGTATGTGTTGGGTGTCACACAATGATTGAGCGTCGGCTAAAGTGCAAAAGCGCAATGTCCGATCAATTTGGAGAATGTTCTGTGATATAAAAAGTGCTTCATTGCACTGTCTCCGACAAGTGGCTTATAATTGTAAACAGTGCTTCTCATTCACGAGGAGCTCTTCCGTGTACAACAGTTTTCCCTGCTCGCCTTTCGAATAAAATGAAGACATTTATCGGCGAGCAAGATGAAATCGGGAATTCACCATGGGACTAAAAATTCGATTCGGGTTATTGAGAGTATGGTTCGGTCACACTCGTACACTTCTGACATTGCGTCGAACCAAACTTTTTTGTTTGGCAATAAGCTTGACAAGGATGGCTTCGCATACGTTGGTTCAGGAGAGGATGACGATCCATTTATCATTGGAATTACCTCGCTCGCCATGATTGACAGCGCTCTTAAGTTTGCGTCTGTGTCAACATTCACTTTGTTCCATGCGGATGCGACCTTCAAGTTAAGCGACATTGACTATCCGGTCATTTCATGTGGTTTCACTGTCCAGGCACGCTCGTATCAGCTTGGAGCTTTATTTGTCGTCAGTCGGCGAACTGCTTACGAGTATGGAGAATGCTTCAGGAACTTTGCGCAGTTGATACGCAGTTTAAGGGGTCGAGACCTTCGAATATGGGAGATGCGGAAGATGCGCAATTTCTAGCACTATCCAGTGTACCGGAATTTGCTGAAGCTACTGTTCTAATGTGCTTCTTCGATGTCTTGTACAATGTCCGCAAGAAAACACAACACTTTCTTCCGGCTGATAGGTACACAGTGATGCGATCGATTATGGATATGCATTACTGTAGCAACCAGCATGAATATGATTTGTGCAAGGAAGCAGAACTAGCCAAGTGGCGAGAGTCGACGCATCTGCAAACATTCGCGAAATACTTTGAAGATGAGTGGATTAAACGCCGATTCTGCGGTGGCAAGTGTATCATACCCCTCAAGGCTACGCTACTACAAATAACCCGTGCGAGACGTTTAATGCGGTGATAAAGGCCTTTGTACAGCGTCGTCGATTTCACATGAGATTACTGTTGCAGAAGTTGGTAGATCTAGTCGAAACATTGGAGCCGAAGCAACCAGTACCTTCGGACTACGTAGCGGTGACAACGACAGAATTGGTGAAAGCTGTGGTTTCCATGATATATTTCAATCGAGTTACCGTGCAGAACCCCGATAACCCCAAATGTGTGTACGTCAAGGAGATTCGAGTGGAGGACCGGCAAGAGGAAGGGGACGATACCGAAGAGGCCTCGGACCAATTTGCAATTGCATTCGGAGAATCTGAAAGTTTGGAGCAAATCGGTGAAGGGGAATTGGATGAAGCAGCAGTGACTGACCCTCTCGCTTGGCCGACTGACGTAGAAATTGTCGGTGCTACTAACGAAGGTGTCGCTCGGCTTCATCCGTGTACGACCGAGTGCGAACAGGAGGATATACCAGCAAAAGTGCGCGAGCTTGAAACTCAAGCTAGTCAAATGGTCTCTGCGTAGAGCCCATCGATTGGGAATGCCGGACCAAGGCTGGATTGTTGATCTGGAGAGGCGCGTTTGTGGTTGCAAATATTTTGCAAAAATGCTAGCGTGCGCTCACACCATTGTTGCAGAGCGTACTCGAGGTTTGAAGAGAAGCAGACATGACCCTGCGGCTAAGCTAAAAAATCGAGTCGCGCGCAAGAAACAAACTAAGAAGGCGCCAGGCAATAAAAAGAATAAATCTTCCAAGCCCAAGCAGAAGCCTACTCAACCCAACAACTCGCTGACTGGAAGACCATCCAAGACTTCTTCTGCGCTGGGCGTCCAGTTCGTACTCAACTAAGACTTTTTTCTAGGTAGGTTGTGTTCGGATACGATGAATGAGCTTCTGGAAACTAGATTGACATTAAGTGAGAGCGATTTCGTAGTTTACTTTTTCATATAAGAGAATATAGCTTACTTTTCATGAAGTGAGCGGACAACTCGACCAAAAAACTTGTGATGAGCTTGTAGCAAAGGTGGGTCTGGCTGGGTCCACGCCGGATTCGAGGCTACCCACCAATTGATTCAGAGTGGCGCTGTACTTTTCACGAGCTCGTACAATTCTAGCCATTGCAAAGCCTTCCGACGGCGCGTCATCCACTTCGAATGGCTCTGGCGCGAATTGAGTCATGCCTATCACGGATACGAGCACATCCGCTACTTGTTTCGCTACTTCTTCAAAATGTGTTTCAGATTCAGGCGTGTTTTTCTTGAACCGAGCAACTTGAACTGTGCTCTCTACTCCTGAAATCAACGAATTCAGTAAGCCTACCATGCTGCTGCTATCGTACGCCAACTGCATGAGCACGCGTGACTCCTTGATGACGACCTGGTGGTACTCTAGCCGTGCTCGCCGAAATTGCAGCTCGATGGGAGACATTTCTTGATTATGGGCTTTAATTGAGTTTGTTGCCTGCATCGGTCCCCGGAGTTCTCGTCGTTGTTTCTTACGGACGTTCGCCTCATGAGCCGAGTCTTGATTTTTCGATTTGCCGGATGTAGTTCTCTCATCCAGAATCCCAAGTGTATCACAAGTGATGCTCGGGTCAGGTGTTGCCGCAAACAATTCTCGACGCCTGGCTTCTGATAGATCCTTCCACGCATTACGTAGTCGAATTCCACCTTTTCCCAGAAGCCAATCGCTATCGCGTTGAAGGAGAGCCGCTCCTTCGAGTCCCCGTTCCTTGGCATATTGCTTGGCGAACCGATTACCCTTCTCCTCCGCAAAGAGCCATACAGCCTTGTGCACTCGCATCAAGCAAACTTGAGAAGCTAGCCTTGACTTTTAAGGATTTTGGTGAGTGAATAGTGAACAAGTTACTAACTAGTTTAGGACAAGATTTGAGGTGTATGACAAGGACGGGAGGCGCTGTATCGCTAGGATTGCTTAGAAAAAGATAATATTAGTATCCAATGTTTGATGACTTCGATGCAGCCTTAGACGAAGTAATCCACATATTTAAAATCAAGGAACGGCATAACTTGACCGCACTGCATTGGATTCGCCGGCATAATTAGGCCGCATTTCACTTGCCTAGATAATAAAGCCGCATTACATCTGCCGGGATAATTAAGCCGCATTGTATCTGCCGGCATAATTAAGCCGCATTGTATTTGCCGGCATAATTAGGCCACATTGCATTAATCGCCATAACTACGCCGCACGATGGAGGTGGTTCGAGCACGTTTCCGGGGATACGCTAGATGGGGTTAAGCCCCTGTTTGTTCTGAATCCGAGAAGTACATTTGTTAGTTCAACAAGGCGCCCAACCTGTATTGCAAAATTAACAAGGAATGCTACCTAGTCAGTTTTACGCTTCTTGTTGCATCCTCGGGGCACGTGAGCCCTGTACGACCCGCTGAAGGTGTACTTACTCCCACAAAGGGAGCAAATAAACTCTCCCACCTTGTTATCAGTGCGACGCCGAGTTTCCTGGTTCTTGGCTGCATCTGGGTTCTCGGAGCAATAGCGGCGATGCGAACGCATCGCACTTGACTTGTCCATCTTTAGACCGCAGTACTGGCATGAGTAAGTCTTCGGCAAAACACTGTTCACCACATCCGGCTCCCATTTCAGACCACGATACGAGAGGTAGAAGTGTATGCGATGACTGACGACGTCGTATAGCATCCCGATATGGATAAGGTCTCCACGGAAGATGACACAGAACCCAATTGGAACCTGAACCTCGCGGGCTTTGGCGTCGTCGCGAGCAGTAAAGCAGCCGTCAAACATCCGCAGAATTGTACCTGCTTCCAAAGCAAAAATCATGCTGGCCGGAACGCGTGTGGCCTTGTTCTTGGATGCTCTCGCAATGACATCTTCAGGATAGTCTTGATGAGGCTCTTGTTCTTGGTCTCCTGGTTTTGACCGCATGAATGAAAACACCGTCGGTTTCCACGCAGAGTCCAGGCATTTAGTCACAGCGGCTAAACCAACTCGCAATTTGCCGATTGACGGCGACCTGGCTTTGACTCGAGACTGCTCACGGAAACTGTCGTTGTGTACGCCTCCCACGTCCTTGAAGACAGGTTCGTACGTACGCCTCTCTGCTTCAGCCAAGAGGTCTTGGAGCGTTGCAGGAGATAGAGCGAGGTCGACTAAGATGTAGCCGCAGGCTGGTAGTGGTGACTTAGGCGCCATTTCGAAAATGCAACGAACACGCCTGCTTGCAACGGACACGCCTTCTACACGTCTTTATTTTGTATACAGTTCGCGGTCTTGATTTTAATGGATTCTGCAACGGACACACCTGGTTGCAACGGACACGCCTTCTAAACGTCTTAATTTTAGTATACAGTGCGATGTGCTGATTTTAATGGATTCTGCAACGCACACGCTCAGTTGCAACGGACACGCTTTGATATTAACTTGGTTTTAGTATGCTTCAGAAATATTCGGTAACATGTGCAGATGTTTTCATCAAAAAATGTAATGCACAAAATATGGGCGGTGCTCCTTTTATGTACCCTAGAAATGGCCCTCTTTAGTTTACCCATCCGGAGGTGGCTGGTGTTACAAAATGTATGATTTGACCTGTTCAGTTCGTACTGACCGTCGTGTATGGTTCGCACCATTTCATGTATAGTCTAAACCTGTCCTCCCAGCGAGCGGACCCGTTGCAACAACTCGGAGTTAGTTTTTCTATCGCGGGGGTCTTGGGGTGCAACCCCCAGAACACTCGTTCACTCCTTCTACCTAGTACTAGAAGGTTGATAGGCTAACGCGCGTGAAGGCATAGAAGCACGCACCCCGTAGTGTCTATTCCCCGCTTACTAGCTTATTTACATGCGTGGTGTGCGCTCTAACACGATGCGCCAATACCCAGGCATAGAAGCGCACGGTTTGCGTGTGAAGCAAGCGGTATAAGCGCGCAGTTGCAAGGCAACCAAGCAGACCAAACCGATCAAGCCGCAAAACTCGGAAAAATACCTGGTGGCGGACACCGCATGCTAGGAATGCTGAACATTCCATTTCAAACTAGGAATAGCATTTGAGTGGGAAAAAATGTTTAAACACGTCAGGTCTGGTATCTTACGCACATTCATTGCATAAGCCAACCGCAAGGGTATACAATCTCGGAAAATGCTCAGTTCACTCGCCTTATTTCCTCAGCTGATTCTACGAGGTAAAATTGGCACAATGTTTGGGACATCATGCAGGAGCGACGATACCCAGATACAAATCACAGATTTGTACGAGTATTATCGGTAGATCCTCTTGCAAGAAAAAACAAAAAATCAAAACAATCGTATAGGATGTAGTGACTTAGAAGTAGTGACCCCACTCATCAATGCTTTTTCGCGCCTGGTTTCGCGCTGCATCTTCAAGTAAGGACGAGCGAACTGCTACATGAAAACTCTAGCTCGATCCATATCCTCTGATCCGTACGAGCGGGTTCACATTCATCGACTAGCCGCTTGATCGCTACTGTTTTCAAAAACCTCATCGTCATTAGTTTGTTCGACTTCAACATCGGAATTAGTATTGTCCGTCTCTACAAAGGCGTTGTCGGACGCTGGCAAGTTAGCGACAGACGGCTTCGGACGTACTGCTTCTAAGATACTGACGTTGTTTTGCGCGAAATGATGTTGTTGGACTCCTCTCTGAGCTCAGACAATAACATTACTTCTTGCTCACGAGCAAACGTGTTCAGGCACTTTATATGCTGAGTCATCGCGAAGGCTTGTACAATAATATCCCAGCAAAGCAGAAACTAGGATTAGATTAGTCTGGTGATGTCCAGGGTGTTGCGCGGACGACGTGCACTTTCGAGCGAGCCTTAATGTATCCATTTGAATATGTTCTTTTCCCATCATTGCCATTCGATTGCAGAGCAGAAACGTATTTTGCTAGCTCATATCTCTCGACAAATGACGCGAAACTCATGCTGTCAAACATAGGACGTGCTAAATAGGCTGCCTCGATCGGTTCGATATGAATTTCACTATCTTGAATATCACCGTTTTTACTATTCGAGCGGCTCAATACGATAGTACCTCTCTATGTACCGCATAGCCTTTACTCTAGTCACCTGACGGGATTTCCCACGCAGGGGTAGTTCGCTCAACAGAACATAATACGCTTCATACGCGCTAACTTCACATATGGACAGCGTCGCTTTTGCTACTCATTTCAACATGGCATGACTTGGTAGGTTAACCCTTTCGCGCTAGAAGGGCACATTTTTCGCCCTTAAAGGGCGTTTTCAAAACACGGTGTAAAAGCACCACCTACAAGGGTGCATCCTGTGCCCTTTTACACAAGTTCAACCGTGGATGTACCATCTTTTATGACAAATCATAAACAGTACAATCAGTAATCCTCAAACCTACAAATATTAAGTAGGATGCATATGATCGTGGTGCATCAGCAAATCACTTCAGGTTCTTTGTTACAAGAGTCATGCAAAACGAGTACCGTGACTTTCCTTATGGCGCATTCTGTGCCCTTTTAGAAGCTAATTACTTAGGCTTGTATAGTATAATTAAGTCGAGAGGCTCGCGAAAGGGTTAATATCGCATCTTTTCACTACCGAGGTGATATATATTTGGAACCTTAGGATATACGGCTCTGTTTTGCTAGCATAAGTTGCTGTGTACTCGGTGGCTCCGTATTCGCAGTGGGCATGTTGATGATCGGGATGTATTGATGATCAGTGTCCTGTATAATTTGTTTATAGTCAATAAGAAAAATGGGACTCAGCATCAGTACTGTAAAGCTGTTCAATACAATGCCTAGCGCTCACCGTTAGAGAGGTGGGACTCTTCCCTGCATTGTGAGCCCATTCACAACCGCGAGCGACTTATTTTGCACAAGCACCAGCTCTCTGAAGTCAAACCATAAAACCCTGTTTGAGCGCTGAGGTCTCTCTTGTACAATAACGGGACATAGCAGCAAAAAGCCTAATTAAACCAAGTGCTTTTCAGGTGACCACCAACCTGTCCACCAAATCTCGTCTGTGACGTGTGAGCACTTGAATAAAGACAGGGGGCTTTACGTGACCACTACCATGTCCACCGCGGATATGCATTGTCAACTCACTGGATATCCGTGTTAACCCGCCAAACTGAAAGAAGTTTAGGAGAGTAGTTGCTAATAGTGGAGGACTCCCTCTTCAAATGCAATTTTACAAATGGAGCGTCATCTGTCGACTCGTGCACTTCTACTTCCGTTTCCTCTCTGAGCTCCTTGAGATAACCTAACCTGCGAATATTTGACTGTTTTCTGCATTTTGAGCCTGCCGCTCAAATGTTGCTGAACTTTGTGCACAACTCTTGCTACATCACACTGCCCGGAACTCACTGCTGGGTCTGGCCGAAAGTATATCATCCTGCGTATAATTATTCTCTTGAGATAGTTTCGGCACACCCGGGAGTCTCATTATTTGAACGAGCCCGTCAATCTGCCGACGCCGAATTGAATTACGGCAGAAAAACTTGCCAATTCTGTTCTCGTTCTTCCGCATCTGGTAATGGATAGTAATGCCATTGACCATCAGGAAACAACATTGGAAAGCAGTTTTGCATCATCGTGCGTGTAGCGTACTCGTTCATTGGGTCCTTCCGATAGCGTAATTCTTCAATCGGATACACAGATTGCCCAATCGTGGCATTTTCCTATTTTCGCGATATATTTTAGCTTTTTCATGTGACTTCTTTTTTACATCACAGCGAAAAAAACTTCGCACCTCCGTAAGCTGATCGTTTAAATGACTTCAGCGTGAAGGTTATGGCGCAAAACCTGCAATGAAAAACAAATACCGAGCGAAGCCGCTTATCGCGAGCATTACAACAAGGTATGTACAATCTCGAGCCGACGTCGTGAAGCGGAGTTATCGACGATTTAGAGAACGGTTAATTCTTTTCCGAACCGGAGAAGTATCCAACCTAGCTGAATTAGATATTAACCCTAGTTGAACTAGATGAGACTGGGCCTGATAGCCCTTCCGAAGCGTGGGCGGTGTGGGTTGTGTCGGGTAGGAACATGCTGAATTTCTCAATACCGTTCGGTACGAGTCCCACCAACAACAATCCCCNCCCCCGCAAGGATAAACGAACGTTGGATCTAAACCTGAGGTGCAGGAGCGATCCCTTACACCGGGTGGGTTGTAAGCCTCTTTGTACCGAGGTTGTCTTCGGTCAACCCAAAACCTGCACTAACTAGCCACGAGCGAGTGACACGATGGGAATGCAGATTTTACGTGGAGCGTTGTAATTGGTGGAGTAATCTACTCATTGGTGTGGAATTGTCGGACGCGGTGAACGGATATGGGACTTGGCGTTCGCACAACCAGCCGTGAATCGAGTTGAATACCCTGGACGTAATGAGTCTGGAAGGACCAACTGCCGGATGATGGGTCAAGCCTACCGGAGCGATCGAGAGCCCCGGTCGACATTAGACCGGAGACCGCCCGTCTTGACATGGCTGGACGTGCCGAAGAACACCAAAGAAGACCGAAGAACAATGACCACCCTGGACGGCAGAATCAAGATAGAATCAAGCCAAGTGATACCCGACCGACCAGGACGACCAACCAGGGTCCAGGAAGTTTCCTGGGAGCATTGAAGTACCACGCCAGTACCCACGACGCCACGATGAGATGCCTAAGATGACGACGCCACCCCAAGGTATACTGAAAGTAAGACAAAAGCTGAATGTGTGTCTATTGCAGAAAGATAACCACAGAGATAAAAACCAAACAGAGTTCAATTTCCCCTATAACCCGCAAGTGCTCGGACAGCTTCGACCGGATGTGCATTCCCGGCGACCCCGATAAAGACTATAGGTAAAGGGCCCTCTGGAGAAGGACAACCAGAGGTGTGGACCCCCC
>KE587572.1:4525-17629 GCA_000443045.1 Phytophthora x cambivora | reverse complement strand
CGCTGAAATAAAATTGGTTAGGCTGTTCAGCCAGCTAAAGCTGTCCTCCCAGTACTAGACATGTTCTTTCCGCCGCATGGCCTTTCCAAAGCTCACCAGCGCGTGTAAAAACGTCATGATACATTTGCGTCCTTGGCCGTGAAGCGTTGGCTTCATTAACGACCTTCAAGCGCCATGGCGTCGTCGACCCTCGATCGAACGGCTCACCGAAGATACCCTAGGGCGTTGGTAGCGGGATCCACGACGATCTGGTCAGATAGGTTAATAGATTGCCTCTTTTCAGCGATAGTATAGGCTCGCTCCCCACAAGATGTCTAGAAATAAAGCAAATACCGTACTCTTAACGTCCAGACCACTGTTGCTGGGCTCTGCCACTTGATGTCTACATTTAAACAAAGTTACCGGCCGCAGCTGCACATGATATCGAACCCTTTTTGCGTGTGCTTAACCAACGGTTGGCAACATCAGGGATTACAATAACATGTACAGGGGCGTTCAGTAAACCTTTAAGCTTAGCTTTTACTTTCGCACTGTTGTTAACGTGGCAATCATACGGAAGCTGACAAAAGGTTTTCTTATATCATGGCTTGCTTCAACCCATAATCTATCCGGCAGCAGCACGCTTACGAAGACATCCATCTAACATCCCTTCAACTAGGCTCCAAGCCGACGGACTCATCGTGGGATCCGGCCGATGCAGATAAAGCTCAGGCTGACACTTTCTCGTTGTCCCCTGCCATCATTACTCGCTTGAATCTTAATAGTTGGATCTTCTTCCTACTTCTCACCATCCCATTATGGCTCAGCTACGTCGGATATACACTTAGTCTGTTTTAACGGAGGCACGAACTTCATCACGTGTTTTTTTGCTAGTGCTGCTGATGCAACGAGATACAGCGAGAGCACATTTCAACCAAAGTGATTCACATCCATTGCGCGGCAGGGTTTTATAACATTGAAGTCATTGTGACGGGCTGGGTTAGATACAAGGCCCAACTCTCACGGCTGTATCAGACTTAATACCAGATCTGCGGTTCGGAGACGTGGGTGTTTTCTAGGAAAGCTTTCAATCTCAAGTGTGCAGGGAATTAGGTCATATTGAGCATTTACATACTGTAGTGTCAATACAAAACAATATAAATTGTTCATGATGTCCAGATATCGAAGTTCAAACAGCAGAACATGTTGTTCCCTTAATTGTTTTTTTTACGTGACATTGTTTCTGCTGAGCATGAGTTTGCAAGGACTTCGTAGTCGTGGTGCGCGATGGCAACTAATATATACCATTGATAGTCTGGATACATGTCACACAAAAGCGGACCTCTTTCTCCACGGTAATACTCAACAAGCGAAGCCACTTCCAGATCCAATCAAGGTATAGTAATGTTGTCATTTCCTCCTGTGCTTGCGTGATTGGTTTGGCTCGTTTTAACGGCGAGAAAAACGAAGCATCCAACTTTCGTTTTCAAAGCTAGCTCCACATTGACCATCTTAGATGCCTCACTCAGTTAAGAGTCTGCAAGATCACGTTTGGGTGCGCATGCCTAAGATATTCCCTTACATTTGCACTAGTTCCCGTGTGTTTCGTGTGCAAATATGTGTTTGATCGCACCTGTCTAAGATCCTTCCTTACATTTGCACTAGTTCTCGTGTGTTTCCATGTGCAAATGTAAGGACGCCTTTTAGACAGGCGCACTCAAACATGATTTTGAAGACTCATACTTGAAGTCGCCTTGCACGTATGGCAAAAATCTAACGTTACGTCTGACGACGACCATTGATCCTTGCCTTCAGGAAGCTGCACACTACCGGCATCCTCCGTTCATTACTGACAGTCATGTTTGGCTACATGTACAAAAATTGGATTGGATAGAAAAGGTGATGTCTGCCGCGCATCTTAAATAAAGAGAAAGTGAGAGAAAGTGCATTGAATAATTTATTACATGTATTATTATAATAGCAGATCGAACTGCAATGGTGTCGAGCTCGTCGACTACAGTACAGCTACAATTTGAGCATCTACCAAGCTATTATAAGGCTCGCTAATTCAGAGATCATGTTCTTCAGCATCTACGTTTTCTACTATTCCAGCAGCAACTACTCTACTAACTCTTACGATATATAGAAACATCACTGCAGTAATAGTATGGATCCCTCCCCCCGTACCTCATTAATCCACACAACTAGCTATTGTTCAGCTTCGGCGGGGAGGCCGTAGATATAGTTTAGCTTTCTTTTTGGCGCCGCCTGGCATGCCTGTGCATCTGCCGCCACTGATAGATGAGCTCACGCCACTTCTCCTGTGCGTGCTCATCTACGCCGCAGTAGAGCGCTGTCATAACGGCGCACAAGTTGCCGCTCTGCTCCCAAACGGTGAGTACTGCGAGGCTCGCAGCGCGCAGTGCGAGCTCCTCGGGCCGAGGCTCGGCGGCAATGATCGCCCGTCTGCGCGTGACCAGCATCTCGTGGATTGGGAAGTGTCCCCATTTTTGTGTTGTCAGTAACAAGTGGAGGATAGAAGTTAAGTGGTTTGATTGGTTAAAATCAACTGTCAGTAATAAGTGATTGTCAGTAAAGAACGGAGGATGCCGGTAACACCAATCAAATCGAAATATATCACATACGCCTGCTTGTAAGCTCTACACATCTTAAACACCTGTGATTGCTATTCTCGCGTCAGCAGACCCCCTCCCTATGTCATCACCTTCCTGAGTCCTTTAAACTCAAACAACAAAACCACCGTGTGTACAGCAAGCAAATTAACCCACGTACAGATACCGCTCACGTTCTCGAACACACGCTTAAATAATATCCTCGCAAACATGCTTCATTTATTATATCCGTTTCAAAAGGGTACCGCTCATGCACATCTCCTTCAAATCGCTTCTAAAACTCCCGCCCAAACTCAAACCCGCTGCCGTCGGCAACTACGAGAGCAAAGAGCAACGCTATGCGAGAGGTGTTGGTAAACAAGGAAAATGATACCAAGTGCATTGTTTCAGGATGCTTGGTGTCGTGTTTGCTGGACAACAGACCCATGTCTTGACTTGAATCATATTTTAATCGATAGCAGCAAATCATTCACTGCAGCAGCACATTTCCTTTGTACAGTCTATAACCTCCATGAACTTGCAGAAAGGGTGCTGTTCGAGAACGTGAGCGGTATCTGTAGCACACCGATATCTGCGAATACAACTGCAGAACGCTGGCTAACCTTCTCCACGAAAAATTAACCTGCCAGATGCTCCCACCACAGTGGCAAGATGAGTCGCGCTTCGTCCCTAAGACGGTCTCAAACCCCAAAGTCCAGTAGCTCTACGCTATTCATTTGTATTCAGGTGTTGTGGTACTATATTCAGACGCTTTAGAGTTTCAGAACTAGCTGTGATATAGACTCGACTACCGTAAATTATGCAAAATTTACGTTAAAATGAGGAGTTGTATTTTCATTACGACAAGTTCCCGGTGGCTTAAGCCCCCGTAGCTACCAGATTCAAAGTGATAACACAGCAGTTTTACCCTCAGCTACCTACGGGTTAGGTATGATTCGGTAAGTGTAGCTAGCTTATTAGACAATTTTTGCTCGCGTATTTAACGGTCTCGTCAGCCCTCCTGGCAGTCCGTAAATAGTAACTTTGCCAGCGACACCTTTTGACCACGTATGTTCTCTTAAGGGCGTTTATCAATATTCGCCAGGATCCGGATCGACACGTGTCGCAAGACGTACGCAACACCGCATGGTAAGGGAGAGGAGTGGCAGGCTGTTCTCGACCAACTAAACGAAACTGTTACGGACTCGTTCTCACTTCATGCGTGTCGCGACAAGGTCACCGCTCTGCTAAGGGATCGAAAACAAGCGCCCGAAACTAGCCGCCGCGCCAGCGGGATGGTTGAGCGGTACACGGACTTAAGTGGCCTCATTGAAGCTTATCTCCGGTTAAAGACCCGGTTCGATGAGCAGCAGTAATAAACATTGTGCTGAGACAAGCATCCGTCATACTATTGTGCTATTGGAATGAATTTTAGTGAGGGATGCTGCAATGTATGCGTAGAGTCAAGAGACGCAAGACTGGTTCAGAGAGCCTACACAACCCTCGCACACTCATTCGGATGACAGTGAAGTTGATCAAGACGATGAAGCTAGTAGAAATGCTTCCCGAGATGATCACATGGAATTGCGCCGCTTACTCGGGGGCGACTACGAAAGCGAAGAAGAGGAAACAATGCAAGAGAAAAGTGACGTGAGGGCGGACAACGACGAGGATCAAGTTGGTGCTAAAACCCGCAAGGTCGGGAGGACGCATCTTCGCTTGAGTAAAATTTGGTCAAAGGAGGAGGAGATGATGGCAAAAGAACGAAAGGCCCAAGCTGCTAGAAATAACGCGCTCGATGACGTTGTCAAAACGCTGACCAATCATACACAAATGCTTCTAGAGGATTTGGCGAATGGCAGCGCCAACCGCAGCAACCTCGTCTAGCCTGGTCAACCCGGAACCTTTCCCTTTAAGCGACATCTAGCTTTATTAGTTTTTATGCTACTGGATAAGCCACAGGTTTAAGACATCAATAAATTATTGTTTTTGGCTTTCAACTGTTGATATCTGCGAGTTTGTTTTCGGTCGACTAGTCCAACGTAGCAAAATACTCTGCGAACGTGGGTGGAGGAACACCAAATTAGCTGCTGATGACATTTTGCTGCCTGGCGATCGTCACGCAGTTTGCAAAAATAGCTGTCGCCTGGTAGGGCATACCGTCAGGGACATTTTCCATGCTCATTTTCCGTTTGAAATCCAGTAAAGCACACTCTGCAATTAGTTGTCCGAAGCCCCACCCCACTCTGATGTGAACGCTACGTAAAGCCTTGTTGACGGCTAGCGCTTCACTCGTCACCCCCACCTTGTCGAACGGCGACGCAAATACACGTAAGCTGGAGTACATAACCACAAAAGCGGTGGTCACGACTAATGGTGTCTTCCAGGGGCGAACCATCAAGCAGAGTGAGGTCGTAAGCACGTCCTTGACCCGGACCAAACATGTGCACCATAATACCTTCGGGCGTCGTCACAGCCTGGCATTTTACTAAATGAGAGCGTTTGTGGCCGTTGTACATAGCCCGCTGCTCGGTACTAACCCAGGGGCGACAATTTTTTCGAACGGTGCCGTCAGTGAACTCTGACAAATTGTCAAGTGCTGCCCCTTTTGTTTGGATGGCGGATGCGAAGTCTACGAGCCGGGTGATAACTCGGCCCCAATCGCCTCTTAGTAGTGGGGCGCATCGCACGGCAATGTGCTCAAACACAGTAGAAGATCGAGCTGAGTTGGCCCGCTGATCGCCCATATTGTCTCACTTGCTCCCGCCAGCGTACCGGATATCCCATTCGTTCAAGTGTGATGTACAGCGCCTCAATGCCGGAAACCGATAGCCTTCTTCGGTTGACAAAAGTGGTGGCAGCTGAAATTGCATAAGCAAATACGCAAGGGAGACTTTGTGGAACCGAAAGCGGTCAATTTCTCCGACAAACGATTAATATTAAATTGAACGTCTGGAACTTGTGCCCGAAGGATTTGCTTTGCTTTTTCTCGTATTTGCATTGCTATTGCACATGCCACAGCACGTGAAAGCATTCTCAGGCATCGATACCGTAGAAGCCTTCTATACGGCAACAATATGTTCTTTGATCAGCTTATGCGTTTTGGTGCCTGATTACCACTACACTCAATCCAAATGAAAATACCAGCTGGTATAACAGGTGGGTACCTTGTAAGATGAGGAAGCAGTGTTTGTGCCGCCAAAGTTTCATTTATCCACTTCCTGTGCCAAGCAGCACAGCAAGTCCGTTTCCACATCGCAGATCTGACGATGTGGCTTCATTTACATGTACAGGAATAGAGGTCTCCCTCGATGCATTCTTTGCAGAAATAAGCTGTTGTTGTCGCTCGTTTGATACCGACGCAAACAAATTGCGATAACCTCCCACGCGCGCTGACATCCCAGCATACCCAGGCCATGAATCTACTCTGACGAATCTGGTCAACGACCACACCCGCGATGTTATGGGGACTTCTAGTGGATGCTATCTTCAAACCCAATAATAGTAATAATCGGCTGGAATCTATCACTGGAGGTACTTTGTTACAAGAGGTTTGCAAAACGAGTATTCCTTATGGACGCATTATGTGCCCTTTTAGAAGCAAATTACTTAGGCTTGTATAGTATAAATAGGACAAGAGGCTCGCGAAAGGTTAACACCCTGGACAAGACACTCCGCAAACTTGTGGATCAAGAAGACAACGAGGTCGAAGCACTCCGCAGAGCCCTGAGCAATTTCTTCGGTATCTTGTGGAGCAACCAACTCAAGCTAGGTTTCAATCAGCCAAATTCCTAGCGTCGCGAGGAGTCAATCAACAATATGATCTACAAAACAACCAGCTCAGCACTATCCAAAAGTACATTCATAAGACGGCGCATCGCTACTCGCCAGAGATTGAAGATTTTAACAGCCAGACACAAGACATAGTCTGGCGTCTTACTATATATCAGGCTTCTGTAGACAACACATAATCAAATAGAAGGTCAACTTAATCATCGTCAAATTTCACGTGAACCTATTGCGAATATGTTGTACGTCCAGCGCTATTATTAATACTAGCCCAACCCTTCAATGGAGAACGGTGCTTTAACTCGGCGAAGCGAGTTTCTAGTGCTGGCATCCGCGTGATAACAGCAAAAATGCATTTAGGCTCGATTGCTTTTTCATGAGGAACCTAAGGGTGGAGGTGACGCGAGATCCTTGTGCTGTTATGGCCGCGGTATCAGCAGGCACATGTACTTCATACTGCAAAGAAAACCAGTGGCACGGTTAATCCGCGAACAACGCTGCGTAGACACTTGGTGGTATATACATGTAAACCGCTGGTTCGCGAGTAGCAGCGCTTTCTCTCTTTTTCCTTCTCAACTAATTAACCCTTTCGCGAGCACTTGGGCTTTGTATAGTATACGAATTCAAGTAATATGGAGAGTTCATTTGGATTGGCCAAAATAAAAAAAATGTGATGGTTCGCCTCAAAACATGCGGGTATTTAAAAAGATGGAGGCATTATGCCCCCGTCTGGGGGGGGGTCTAATCTTTCCGCGTTTTTAAACAGCCCACGAAGGAGGCGGAATGCTCCCTTTGGTCGCGAAGGGGTTAACAGTCAATCACCGTATTATCGCAGCTAAAAATTCTGAGCTTCTCTTTGGGCGAAGCACGACTTGGTAGTTGCCCTGCGCAATGATAAAAACGCTGCAGCCCTGTGTTTAGAAAAATACGTATTTTTAACCAATCAAGAGAACGTGACCAACCCAGTTGCAGGGCAACTACATGCTGTAGAAGACCTGACTGCAGAGCATCCAGTACGGCAATGATAGCCACGACCCATCAGTAGCTAAGTTATTTGACGCTGTGGCAATGGTGCCGACCCGCGTAGTTGTCCAGGTGGCAACATAGATATTTCGGTATACTACCCATGTGGTTCTAAAGCTCCGTGCGTCCCAATCCGACAAAAATATACAACGCCGCAACAAACAAAATTCGTAAGCGCTGTTGTACTAAGCAGGTAGTTCTTTCCTTACTTCATGCACTTGCGTTGTATATTTGTAGTCAATTCCGCACTAGAAAGCGAAAGCAAAAGTGATACTGATTTAATTATCCAAACCTGTTCTACTTCAACGCCCTCGTGGCCAATGGTCAATGCTTCTTGGCAAATGTGCAAACAGCAAGTTGTGCATTCGCTTCATCGACGGCAGCTACTCTGCCGGCAGCAAACAAACGTCGAGTCAGGCCAGGAAAACTCTTCTTGGTCGGCAACCGGGCGACCGCCAAGGCTCTGGGACGCTTGCATATCCTCGGATCTGCTACACCCCACTAAGAGCTGCAGTGCGTCGCCAGGTTCGCTATTGTGCCGCGCATTGCTCGATGCCGGTTGGGTTAGGTGCGACCGGCCGTACGACGCTGGGCAAGTATGGCTGCTAGGGCCCATTTTTAGCGCGGCACTGCCGCTTCCTCCGAGTACTCGTTCGCCTTGACAGGCACCTCTGCGTCCATCGTCCTTAGTGATTCCCACGGGTCCTCTTCAACTTGAAGGCCACCAGCAACTGCTACCCGTTGCGAGACTTGATGAAGCGGTGATCCTTGAGCTGTTCAATCTACAGCGCCACAACTTGATTACCAACGTGTGCGAGCAGACATCGAGACTTGAGTCAACAAAAACCTTGAGTCGGGAGCCTCGAACTTTGTAGGTCTAATTGGTGACGAGGTGACGCACCATGAAAGAATGCGGCAGTACTTCGGTCACTTCGAAAGGCCCGACCCAGAGAACAAGAAGCTTGTTGTTTGCCAAACGGCTGTCGATCCGCGACCAAAGTACGAAGTCGTCCTCAATGAAGTTGCACTCCGTGACGCTTTGTTCCGGAGGCTGCGAGCATCTTTGGTTTCTACTACCTCGCATTGTATGGCGTGCAGCGCTTCGCGTAAGTCATCAACATTGCCACGCTGGGTTTACACGTCCAGGATCAATTCTTCTTGGGTCTGGGCACCACAATCGACGTGAGCGGGTTCGGGACGGGCAACAGCGTGAAGAGATCGCTTGGTGTATTTTTTTAAAGCTGGGCATCACAGTGTGGTTCAGGAGTGACTGCACCAGCGACAGCAAGTAGACCCATTCACGCGTGTCAAGCTGGTACTCTAATTAGCATCACCCTAATCACTTGGAGAATGTCACGATTGATGCGATCCACAGTGCCGTTTATCCAGGGCGAGTAGGCGACTGCGAATTGCTGCTCGATGGACAGACGCTGGCAAAGCTCATTCACCACAAGGTTCCTGAAGTGTAAACCCGTGTCCGACATGAGTATCTCGGGTGTACCGAACCGCTTGCTCCAGTCCAGTAGCGCTTGTACGGCAACGTCGCTGGTAGGGGAGTCGCACGCAATTAGCTCGCAGAAGTGCGTGAGTCCGTCCTTCGGCACGAGCACGTAGAGCTTAGTGTCCATGCTATACCCCATGTACTGGAAGTCGTGCAACATCTCGTTGCACCTCGTCGAACAATGTTTCCGCCCTTGGTGTGCTTGCAGAGCAAGCACCGACTCCCAAAATTGGCCGCACAGCTTCTGGAGATCGCGAACAAAGAAAACATGCTGGATTGTTTGCACCATCGATTCCAACCCGCAATGACCTTGACTGCCACAGTGTGCCACGATCATTACCCGGAGCATCAGATCATTGGATGTCTCGGGGAGCCACACAATTCCGTCGACTACCAGAAGTTGCTCATCATTGAGCACTGCTCCTGCGGGCTTCGCCCGCCAATACTCCGTCTGCGCGCTGGATTTCGTCAAGCGTTGGAAACACAAATCCACCAAATCGCGGCCGCAGCTGGTGGCCCTCGTCAACTGGTGACTCCATGCTGGTGCGAGTGCTGCTGCGTGTAATTGCCTTGCATCGTGTGACGGACACACCATCATCATGCAATGAGCTACCACGCCTCAAGGACCTTGGGTATATTCGCAAGAACAACCACAGCCGATGGGCGAGCGCGGTCGTTCCAGTGACCAAGCCGGGGCGCAAGATGGAGTTCCGTATGATGATCGACTACCGGCATAAACAAGCTCACCGCGGGTGCTGCGCCCAATATGGACATAATCACGCATGCCGTCGAGGGAGCCTATGGTTTCTCAGTCTTTGATTTACCTAAACGTTTTTTTTTTCAGTTCCCGCTGGCTGAAGCAAGCCAGGAGTTCATGATCTTCACGTAATCGCCCTCAAGGGTACCCCAAAAGGCCATGGACTCGTCGGTTCATTTCCAGAACCAGATGCAAAAGATCTGTGCGGATATGCTGTACACAAGTCTCCTGCTCTGGATCGACGACATCCTCGTACGGCACGTGGACTGCTGGATGCTCTTCAGAACTTCTTCGATCGAGTTCGATCGTACGGACTGCGTCTGAGGGCTATCAAGAGCTGCCTGTTTAAGAAACATGCTAAATGGTGTGACCGTATGATCAGCGGCACATGAATCTCCCATGACCTGGACCGCCTGCATGCTCTCACGACGCTACCACTGCCGGTGATTGGCAGCAGTTCCTGTGTGCTGCAGAATGGCTACGTGATACGCTGATTGACTATGCTCGCGCGGCCAAGCCGCTGCATGACAAGTCGGAGACGGTACTATCAATCGTTGGCCGCACACGCCGACTGGCGGTTGGTGTGAACCTGTTTTGAACGGAGGGCGAGAGCGCGGCTTTCGAGGTGCTCAAGTCGCTGACTGTTTCCTCTCAGCCTCTCGCCTGTCCTAGTGGTGATATCGCGTCGGTGGCTGGATGGGGCATGATCGTCACGCAGTGGGATGATGATCTTGCACCTTGGGAACAGGCCCACCAACTGCTGGTGTGCAAGAGCGGCATTTTCTCGGGTGCTGCCAAAAAGTGGTCAAAGAAGCGTTCCCGATCATACGGGTCTGCGTGCATTTGGAGTATGGGCTGCTTCGCAGCCGGGACTTTCGCTTGTTCTGTGACCACAAGAATCTTATCCACATGTTCGATCCGTCGGTAGAGCGCAAGCGTAACATTCGGGGTCGCCTGAAGCGTTGGGCTCTCGCGCTGACAGAACAGGTTTGGGTAAGGAAATCAATCTCACTTTTGCTTTCGCTTTCTAGTGCGGAATTGACTACAATGTTAACATTAGCAGCCCAAGACCGCGATGTCTGGCACGACGCAACGCGACGTGGATGCGACGCTGTCATGGCCGTCATTCAGCCCGTGTTGAAGTTCATCCAGGCCCCGAAGCTCGAGGACTGGAGCCAGGCGGCAATTGTCAAGTGGCGCAATACAATGTCGCAGTACGAGTTTCGCACGCGCCAACGCTGTGCGGACAGCGGAGAGCCGCTGACCAAAGCGCTCACCTTCGTGACTTATTTGATCCGAAGCTGCTTGAGGTGGTGAGCCTCTACGAGCTACAAACAACAGTAATTGAAGTGACGGAGGACCAGCTTGTCAAGCTGGTGTTCGATCGCACCAACAACGCCATGAACGAGTTCGTTCCGGACCTGGATGGGTTCATTCGCAAGCACCCCAAGATGGACCTGAAGGAGGTTGACATCGACACCCGGGTCTTGAAGTACGATCGCGACTTCTCCGAGCTGATAGAGCAGTATGGTTTTGGTCGCCTGCTCGCAGTTGGACTGCCTGGTGACAACATGTTCGAGGACCACAAAAAGTTGCGTTGCAAGATGCTGTTGGGCAACCTGGAGCCGCAAGTCTTGCGTGATGATGTGCAGCTGTACGTCCAGTATGATCACCGCTCGGCTAAGAAGAACGACTTTCGGGTTGTTTCGCATCATCAAGGAGCGGGCGACACATCACAAGTACCACGTGCTGAGTCTGGAGTACAAGTCGAAGGTGGACAAGAGCAACGACTGGAGTATTTCGGTCAAGGACAGCAAGCCTCGCAAGGGTGCAACACTGCGGTGGCGACTACGAGAATCCGAAGGAGCATTCCATCTCATTGGCGGTACGACGCAGGAGTGCCAAGCCGCCGGCCAAAGGCTGTCTTCACTGTGGAGGCGCTCGCTGGTTGCGTGAGTGTCCCTCTGCCTCTGAGGATGATCGGCACCGGGCGCTGGTGAAGTTGCGCTCTCAACGGGACGAGCCCAGCCTGCGCTCGAAGATGGTGCGCGATGGCCAGCGCCGGGACCCTAAAACTGGCGAAGTGCTTGTGAAGGGGATGGTGACGGCGCCGTATTGCGCCAACTCGGGGTCTGACCGCAGCGTCATCCCCAAGGATCTGGTGGATGAGCTGGTGGGATTGGGCAGCGATGCCCACCTCACTTCGCTATCTGACCCGATCATGGTAACAGTGGCTGGAGGCGACCAGGCGGAATGCGCTCAAGAAGTGGTTGTCGATTTGCAATTGCAAACCGCTGCGGGTATGGTGCGTGCTGCAAGTGTCGCATGTCTCGTTATAAGTGGCGTGAGATGGAGGTTTTGTTGGGCGACGAAACGCTCAAGTTACTCGGAATCGATGTGCATCGCCAACTGGAGCAACTCGCGTGTGGGGACGTAGTGACCGATGATGACCCCTTTGAATCTGTGACGCTGCCAGCGGACACTGATGTGTGGATACTTGTTGGCTACTGTGCTACACGAGGGATTTGAACCGACCTTGTATGAGGAGTTGCGGTGCCTGGTGTTCGAGTATCAAGACATTTTCGAACGTGAGACCGCTGATCGTGACACTGAAGCCAGACGCGGTCCCGTTCCGTGCCAAGCCGCGCAAGTATGCGCGGCCTGCCCTACATCATCCAGCTTCTTGACGGTGACAAGAACGACTGGCTGGACCTCCTCTCATGATGGGGGTGCTCCGCTTTCCAAACAGCAAGTTGCACATTCGCTTCTACGACGGCAGCAAACAAACGTCGAGTCAGGCCAGGAAAGTGTCGCGTAGGGAAACACGATTTTACGAGTCCTCGTCCCTCCTACTAAGTAAGGGGAACGAGCCCTACCAACAACACACGCTTTCCCGTTAAGGTCGGTGAATATCGTTGGGATAAAATCTGAAGACCAGATCCGATCCCTGTACACCGGGCTGGAATGTGCCTGAGTGCGCCGTTGGGTCAGGCAGGTATTCCCACAGACATAATACACCCTTAGGGCCGGTCTTATATCTTTCCGGAAAGTGGGAGCGGGATTGCAAGACCTACGTCCCAACAAATAGACAGCCATCGGCCGCCAAGCCGGCAACGGGACAGCCGCGTATAGATGTTGCGAGCCACGACATACTCGAAGGGTGGGCGACATATATTGCTTGAACGTAAACTGTTTAACGCACGCCCGTAGCCCAGCAGCCTCTCTTCCCTTGCCGCCGAGATGCTATCGAGCCCCACCCCGTCAAGCCTGCCAAGTCTTTGGCCACCACTGCCGTCCCCATCAAAACCTCCACCGTTTCTCAGCTGTGTTGAGTGCTCCCCCCGCGCTGCCCCCGCTCAGTTACCGTCGAGTGATTGACGGCAACTGAGTGGCGGCGGCGCGGGCGGAGCACTCGGTCGTCGCAAGCACTTGGAGGATCGGCT
>KE587566.1:26431-38083 GCA_000443045.1 Phytophthora x cambivora | reverse complement strand
TAGGGTGATTGTGAACAGTGCCGCTCTTGCTCATCGTGAACCCAGAGACGGGCAAACATATTGATTTTCGTATTTGCAGGAAAAAAAGTACCAGGGTCCCACGCTAATTCTATAAAGATTCGGAGGTCCGTTTTGCCACCACTCATTTCCCTCTCAGTTCCGAATCTTCCCGCTCAAGCACACCTTCTTGCAGTTGAAATTGCGTTTCAGGCCCGCTGGGGGAGCTGAAGAAGCTGGGTTTGCACTCAAAGAGACAAACGGGTCTTTCTGACGATTTCACTTACCAGAAACACGGTAAGACGATGCAGGACGTGGCGAATGTCGCTTTATTTGTCGGAGAGGAGGCACTCATGAAATACTAGGACTGCTGCGATATTGGTATGGTGTTGCTGATCTGTATCATGCTTGAATGGGTCTAACGTGTTGTTCAACCCGTAGAAAAAGCATAGGAGCGCGAGGCATACAATCAAGCGATTGCAGGAGAGAGCGCCCGTGGCAATGGGGACAACGATGGTGACAGACCTGCGCGAGCTATTGATGGTATTTTGAATTAATGTATTATGTACACGATAGCCGACTAACCCTACGATGTATGTGGAAATCACCACACCAATCTCAGCAGCCACCATGCAAGCAGTGACCCCCGCGGGCTTCACGATCGCAGCCCCCACCTGAGAGATGCTTCTTCTTTGATTGCAGCGTCGCCTTACGTGATGCCAGACGAAACCCCACCTGTCAGCCCGACGGCAATGAGTTTGAGTCCACCTGCAGTGACCTCGAAGGTGGTTGGTTTCATTGCTCTTGCGACTTTGCTTACGCGTTTTTAATGTCTGGCACAGTAGATATCACCGCACCAACGCCTCTATCCCATCGGTATGTTCGCGGGGTGTTCGATGGGGCCGACTCGTCAGGATGCGAGTACAGTCCGTCGGATCAGGAGACTAGAGACAATGGCGCTTGGGCTGAAGTGGAATGTAGTGCTACAGATGAGCACGATTCCGTCCAGGAAGATGTGGGCGTCGAGGAGGTGAAAGAAGACTCGCTAAGTATGGACGGTACGACTTGGCGGTATCGGACACGATTACGATATACACGACTAACGATATCGTGTACGTTCTGTATTGTGTATGCAAATGCTTACAGACAATCCCGAGGATCCCAACCAGTTTGCTGCGCTGGACTCGGGCGATGAAATTGAAGTGGCGTCGGAGTTTGACGAGGATGATGACGATTTGGGTCTACGAGAACCTCCAGCTGGAGACGTTGGTGCTGCTCCTGATTTTCATTTTGAACCGTCATTACTCGCGGCAGTGGGCGGCGTAGACGAGATTGAGCGAGGCAATGTTCGGGAGAATGTGCTACAAGACATCAAATTTAACGGGTGGACAGATCCGAGCACTCTCACACCCTATTCGTATATGGACGGGCCGTACGAGGCGCGACCGACTGACTGGATTAAAGAAGATACCCGAGTATCTATGATGGAGAGTATGGTCCAACACCGCCGGCGAAGGAAGCCGCTGAGACGACGTCGGGTGCGTTCTTCTGGTTCGCACCGCCTTCAATGTAGGCAGATATTGCCAAGCCGACCCACGACTCCTTTGAGGAGAATCTCGACGCAAAAGTGGCAGTCGAGCATGCCAAACAGGAGGCCCGTAAGCTTAAAGAACAAACTTTGAAGTACAGAGTTTTGAGCGGATCAAGTCGCAGCTGAAGCGGATTGAAGATGTAACCGGACGAGACCTCTGCGTGTTTATCGGACTTCTGATCGCAAGCACGATTGCCCCAAAGATAGAAAAGTTCGAGCATCAGTGGAGAACGGCAGACGAAGGAGCTATACCACGAGGCTGCTTCAACGGGTTCATGAAGCGCGACCGCTTCACTCACGCTTCACTCACATTTCCCGGAACCTGCATTTCAGCAGCAATTCAGATTCGCGTGCGCTGACCGCTCGCGCTTGGAAGCTGTGACCCGTGCTTGAAGCGCTGCAGAGGACGTTTCAAGAGAACTATACCTCACCGCTTGTGATGGCCTTCGACGAAGCCATGCTCCCGTCTCGCTCGACGTTCAACCGCATGAGAGTCTTCATAAACGACAAGCCCCATAAGTGGGACACGAAGCGCTTTATGCGGTGCTGTTCTCAAACGGCCTACTGTATTCGGTAAGGAAGAACGTGCCTTCGGGCACGCTCTCGTTTTTTGGCTTTAAATTCCCGTACTGTGTCTAGTACAATAGTGTGTATCTGCTACTGTGTCGTTTCCAGCTTTGAAGTCTATTATGGAAAACGCCAAATACGAAATGATAACTCACTTCCTGACGCGAAGTCAGGCCCCGCCGCAGTCGTTCGCAACCTACGACAAGTGTTTGGTGCAGCTGGACCAAGGCGATTCCGCTTCATCGTCACCGATCTTTTTTATATGTCGATTGTGCTTGCCATGCAGGTACTGGCGATGACGTTCTACACCATTGGCACGATCATGATGAACCGACAAGGCTTTTGAGAAGCCGTTCCGCCGCCGATGCTGAAGAAGGATCGACGTGCGTCGAAAAAGAGGCCCACGAATATTGTCAAGGGGACTTACCAAGTGGCGGAATCCCTGCATACTCCAGCAATGAAAGCGATTCGTCGGGACTACAACCAGGTCGTTCACATGCTTGCGACTAGACGTAGCGGCCAGTCAGATCGCATTGTACGTCGCGACCAAGAAACCGCTCAGGAAGCGGAGTTGATGGCGCCAAGAGTGGTGAAGGACTACCAGGGAGGCATGATCAGCTACGTCTGCAGCGGTAAGTCTTGGTATCATGTATGTACACGTTTGGCGAAAGTCCAATCATGTATGGTACGCATTACTAGGTAGTCACTTCAAATGGCTCGACGCTGCAAGAAGTACTACAAGTCGCTATTTCTTGGCCTCATCGACCTCATAATCATTAACGCCTTCATCCTGTTCAATTAGATACGCTCCACAGACGGGAATCGCATGTGGGGCTCCTAAAGCACCTCCATCTCGAGTTGATCCAGCTCGAAGCTGAAGACTGGACTGAACTGCTGCGTTCGCGTGGCCTGCAGCCAACTCCGACGAAGCGTAGTGCTGAGACTCCTGAACATGCCCCAATGCAAACCGATGAATGGCGCAAAGGCGATTCGGACGCTACCCGGAAGCGTCGGAGACGAGCCTGTAAAGTCTGCTCAGTGATGAAGCCTGCTGGCCTCGCGACAAGGGGCGATACGACGTTGTACTGCAGAGTCTGCAAGCTGAAGACAACCTCAACGCAATCCTGCTGCATCTCGTGTGTTCCTGTGCAACAAGATCAAGCGTACACAGCACGGCGAAGCGGCAACCTGTTTCGCGATCTGGCACAAGCACTGGCGCAACGGCACCTTGATTCCGAAGTCCCGCGACGGCGGAAAGGGCCAAAATCTGCGCACGAAAGCCTGAAAGGTCTCCCCGCGTCGCCACTGGCGACGAAGCGTCTTCTGGGTCGTCTGCAGAGTCCGATAGTGAAGCCACTCAGCGTAAGCGCCAACGCCACGACACCGAGTAGCCGGTGTACATATCTATCAGGCCATCTTGAAACTCGCATTCAATATACCGAATCCTTGCTGATTGCCATGTGCCTTAATTTTCTAGATTTCAACAAATGTAGGGAAAGGCTCACACAGATTTCGAGTTTTTTTTGTGCTTGACAGACACATTAGTCGAGCTAGCGTGTCTTTTGGCATACAAGGCTGACAGATCGATACCCGATAACAAAGATTTGGGTATATCGGGTTAGGTCCGTAACCCGACTCTTGCCAATACACATTAGCAAACATCTTGCCTAAACTACACCCTCCCATCCTGAAGATAAAACATAACGTGTATGGGGTTTCGGTAAACGAGCGCAACCAAATCGGCTCGCGCCGGGGGCGGTTACATCCTTGCTCCGTGCTATACCAGCGCTGATTCAATCATATTGTTTTCTCTGCTACGAGTCCCTTCCATTCGCTTTGTCCATCTGCGATTGTTAGCACGCGAGCTTCCATTACTAACCTCCATATCTTGTCGAGCTTCGTGTGGTAGCAGCCAACCGCCCACACAGACGCGTTTGCGTTTCTTGGCCAAGTTCTTAAGCAACGGTGCTGGCAGCTTAAGTATCTCGTCCTTGACGACGAATAGGGCTTTTTAGTGCAGTGCACGAAAGCCCGTGAACGTGCACTAAAGTCAAGCAGGACTTAAGGGCAGATTACCAAAAAAACAGTTTATTACGAGCATAGCCCAAATGAAAACGCGGCGAATGGCAAGTTTTCATGTGCTTCCTTTAATCGTACTTACACGAGTTTTGAAAATTACTTTGCATAGCCATGTTGGACCTTTGTGCACGCCATGCACTAAACAGCGCTAACGACAATGTCAGTTGCACCCAAGTAGTGAGGTCTACGTGTCGTGGCGCCCCATTTTGCGTAAAAGTGTCCAGGCGCGCCTTCAGCTTGACCAGTGACAGTGGGGACAGCCTGCAAGATTTGAAACCTCGCTCGAGATTGCGACTGACTTTTGAAACTCCCCACGCCAAGCTTGCTACCATGATATCGTCGACTTTGCTGATTTTGAAGTATCCGTTGTCGTCCTCGTCCACAAGCTCGTAAGAGGTATGACTACACTTATTTTAACGATGAGTACCTACTTCGATACCGCGGCCGCTGGTGTTGATTCTGGATGGCTGTAGTTATCACTACTCGGTCAAGGTGGCCGATGCTGCTGATGCATTGGACATCTTGCTAGGTTTCTTACTCCCCAATAGTACCCATATTTTGTAACCCCTCGGCGTTAGAGTATTTATCACGCTCAAGAGCAAGATCCACAGCATGATCAAAAATCCATGTTCATGAAGCCTGATGGCGACGATGTGATCACAGCGGCACCAGGAACCACACAATACGCCATCCACTGAAATGAGACGGTCTTGCCGTAAGAGGAGGAGGTACCACACAAGCAGCTGTGTTCCATCACGCAACAACCGTGAGATGAAAGTTCGCGGTTGGCTTCGTCGTCTATACGTTACTCGATCCGCGGAAATCGACCACCTTCTTGCTCGCAAGTGGTTTGTGGAAGGCAGTTTCATCCATATTCAATAGCCGGTTGTGGTCGAGATTCAGCTCGATGACCAGCTTCGCTAGAGTATTCAACATAGTGGTTAGATCTGCAAAAACGATGCAGTTTCGCTTGACGACTAGCGACTGTGCTAATCGCCCCGTCATAGATCCTGAAATTGCTTGTACACCCCCATACATTTATCACTATATAGCCATACAATTTCCCGTGCTTTCAGGATATCAGAGCGGTCAACACGACGGCCGAAGAGTTGCGTCCGATGGCCCAGTCGTAGAAGTGCTGTTCGGCGTCTTCGGTGAGGAATAGTTTTGGTCCTGGCCGAGCAGTTAGAGACCTCTCTTTCGTTGCTGGCGTCAGCCAATGTGGCACTAGGGGACTTGAAATCTTTCATGTGACCAGCCCAAAGAGACTTTTTCAAAGTCGAGGCTGTCAATATAGCTGCGCGCTCACAACACGTCGGTGACAGTGGTTCCGGTACCACTGCTTGATCTTCCGCGACTATCTTCAATGCATATTGCCTCTCGCAGCTGCGCAGCCGCAGGCAGCGAAACGGGTATCTCTCGGATAGAATTCAATTTTTCTCGTAGTAATTCAAAATTTCTCGTAGTCGTGTACACATAAAGGGGCCACTGGGATATTTACAACAAAGAATCACCCGTCGTTTTTTTTTTCTAAAAGCATATTTACGGTTGATATTGTGTGCAATCGTCGATAATGTTACTCAATGTTGACCAGGAGGCATGTTATCAATGTTTTTATCGATGCTGACACAGATCGCTCATTTCAAGTCCGACGCCGGTGCCCCCATCATCAACTCTACCGCAACTTGCAAATAATCGACGTCACTTGCGACAAGGATGAAACTGGCGTCCCGGAGGAGTCAATTCCATGTCCGATATGCATGGAAGCTCCGACTGCCGTGATGCCATTCTCATGCACGCATGTCATGTGCGCTAAGTGCAGTGCCCTTGGTAACGCCACGCCGCAGGAATCTCGTGCATGGAGGTTCAATCATACGGATAGGGATACTATTCATCGTAGGTGAAACTATGTGTACCACGATATGATCCAAGATCCAGCGTGTATGACAAGCCGTATCAACATTTGGCGAGAGGGGACCACGGCGATGTCTTGACACATATGTCTAAAGACGACTTGGAGATATCCACGGACCGTGCCCTAAACACCCAGGTGGAGGCCGATGTGACCCAGATCGCGCAGACTCGGACGGAGCTTAAGGGGACCACCAGTCGAATCAGGAGGTACTGACGCGGACTCGGGGGTTGACGAGATGCGTCATCGGTGCGCCGCAGACGGCAGCTCAACAGCGTGTGGCGTAGGCGTGTCGTGGATGGCGCTCGGGATACAGGTCCGGATTCAGAGGCGGGGTATTGGCTGGATGATACTTTTAGTGCCGCATGTCATATAATGTAGGGTGCAGCCGTAGTGACATAAAAATATCCAGCGTGTAGGATCTCAATCAACGTTCATGACACTGAAAAGCCAAAACTATTAAGGTCGAGTTTCCCTGAAACAAGATTAGTCACTGTAACGAGCGGGTGCCGTCGGTTGATATGAGTAATTAATCTCCGGTCCCTTATGCAGCCATATTCTTACGTCCACGCTTATCCGTTGCAACTTGCAGTGCGTCGCGCACATAACGGGCGATCGATTGATGTTGTAGCAAGAACTCTGAAAAAGCGGAGCCGTTGTCAGGACGGTCCGGAGGTTTCGCCACGGGGGTGGCTGGATTGCCAGGGTCGATATGTCTATGTTAGAAGAGGTGTTGCGGTAGTCTCCCAAGTACTTGCTTCGTTATGGAGCGGGTGACTGCATTCATTGCTACAGACTCGTGAGCTGTAGTTTTCATGTCGTTCACAAAAACATTCATACTCACCAAGCGTTGAACCATGAGACACCGCGGGATGACTCATGATGATGAGAGTTGAGACCGCGGATCGAGCGCGTTTTTGGTAAAGAAGCGTGTCAGTCCTTTCGCTTCGTGTTCGCAGTTATTGAGTGTGAACTCAATAAGGAAGGAATGTGCTCTAGATCGTGAACGACGTCACGAAGGACGACTTCGAGGACCGGTTTGCTCGCACTGTTTGGTCATTCGGCTCCGGATGTTGCTGCCGTCGACATCGATAGCGTTGCAACCAGAAGCTGGAAGAGAAGTCACCTCGCCCTGCATCATGAGCCTCGGAGTCGCCATCATTACGCAAAGTTGTAGGTTGAGGTGCGGGTCCTGTCGTCGTATGCCATTGCTTTACCAACTCGATGCACAGTGAAAGGTTCCCCACCATTCCGTTCAGCGTAGCTGTCATCGCCACGCGAGTCTCTTGGTTAGTAATCCCCGGATCTATGCGTAAGAGCGGCAGCTCCTTATCGCCATCGCTGTTCATGGTCCCTCGGACGTGGATCAGAATATGGCGACAACTTTGGTTTAGTGATCTGGCGGTGCCACGAGCAGTGCATGGCAGAGTATGGCGACAACTTAGCGTTAGGCTAGGACCCAAATGCGGACGTGAACTATGGATCACAGTCGGAGCCAATCGACTTGGGCAAGCCGTTGTGGCGGAACACGCCGGCGATGAAGTGCGCCACGGACTCGGCTACCGTGCACGTGGCGGCCACAGGAACGGGATGCACCAGCTTGTCGCGGCGTTTGCTTATAGCTGAAAATACAGCCAATAGTCATTGATTTTAGGCATTCGGTACCTGGGTCTGGGGAATTCGTGATGGTTTTGATTGGCCATCAGTATATTCTCCGACGGGCGTTAGCTTCCACCATCAGGGTGGTGTTTATAAAAAAATATTTCGGGATAGGCATCTTGGAGGTATGTCGCGCACGGGTTTCTACGACGTCACGAAGGCCATAATGGATGCTATCTGCGACTGAGAAGATCTTCGTATAAGGGCACCGACCAGTCTTTAAGAATCAAGATATCCGTTACCGGTTCCGTACTGCGCTGCTCCTCTAGTCGTCATGGACGCAGGAAGCAGCCCCGAGCTGCCAATTAGCGAGATCAACTTCGAGTCCTACACGGGCAGGCGCTACGCCGTGGAGATGCCCAACACGCACGATGCCACGCTTGGACCCGTCTACGATGCGCCGGGCAGGGAGCCGATCGACGGGACGAGATGACGCTGTAACACAACTTCCAACGAGACTGCAGCATCGAGAACGGTGTTAACGAGAGAGGTTACATTTATAACCTCTTGGAGTCCACGGAACATGTGAATTTTGCATTGTTTAAATGACCATTGACCTTGGCAAGTGCTATGGGTTAAATACTCCGGTAGAATCACTGGCTTGAAACTTCATGGAAACTCTGTCACGTGAGAGTATAATTAGTTTTACCTGTTTGTACCGCAATCAAAATAACCGTGAATGTCAAATGCAGTAAGAACAAATACTATTTTACCTCTGCACCTTTGCCAGGTCAAGGTGGCTTCACTCCAGATCAAAGTGAATGGAACCCCAAAAAATGAATTTGTCCACGGCAAAGTGGGATTTGTCAAGAACAAATCGATCTAAGTTCCGTACTACACTACATGGGCTCACTTTGCTTAGCTGTGTGACACGAAGTGATAGAACCAAAATTGTCAAAACCTACGCATTCGGATCAGGGAGCCCATGCACGCAGAGGTGAGACCCAAGACACAAGAGAACTCCGGACAACCTGTGATCAAGGAGTCCCAGAGTCAAGTGGTGAGTGCGAATCCCAGAGTCGAGAGTGATGAAATCCAAAAATCGAGCCATCGAGAAGTCCAGAAGTCAAGAGCCCAGAAGCCAAGAGTCCAGAAGTCAAGAAGGAAGATGTCCAATAGGACAGAAGTCCAAGCGTCAAGCTGTGACGTAATGTCCCAGAGGAGGAAGTCGCAGAGTGAAGTCACGAAGAAGGTGATGCTAAAAGATGAGTCACAATACAAAGTCCAAGTCAAGTCAGATTTCAAGATGTATCAAGAGCGAAGAGTGGTACAAATGTACCACGGTCATCCACTGAGTCACACCCACGTGCGAGGATGCGGACCCGACGTTTTGGACCATTGCACGCCCCAAAGTTGAAGCTGGGACGCTGTCTATACAAATATCAAGATAAAAGAAGAGTGTGTGTCGAAGATCGACGGACCGTCCCCGGAGGTCTGACTGCCCGAACGTCAACATCCAGACACACCGACCGTGTCGGTGGACGTTTGGGAAAAAAAGGTCAAGTCGCAGTTTGGACGGGGACCCGGGCTCGCACACCGGGAGTGAACCGTTTCTATTCCATATTATTAGTTGGGAAGTACACTCTTTCGCAGAGGGGCATTATCCATTCCATATTAACTGCAGTCTGGGAGGTTTGTTAGTGATCGGCCCCTGGAATTATTGACAGATTACTGTGTGATAGGACTGTGTATTAGGTCTGTCTATTTTCCTCCAAACGGAGGTGGTGCGTGAGTCGAAGAGAAGAATATTGGTAAGGGTTCGTTTGGAGGTTAACCAGTACTTCCAAGCGGAGAATCCAATTTGACTGGAGTGCTGACCCACCGTCCGAGGGTCCAAAAGAACAAGTGACGGGTAGTTATGTGTATTGTATTCTGTATATTTTGAGATTTGTTATCTTAACTCTGGGAGTGGATCTGGTTAGTAGATCACTACTTCTCACTAACTGTACGAGGGGCGTTCGGGGGTATACGTCCACGCTGAGTACTCTTATATTTTCTATATCCATATATTAACAACTCACTAGGGTGAATCCGGTCCGCCGAAGATAAACGGCCCAAGAAGGGGATTACGCAAGGTACACACGCCACTCCGAACGAGGCTTCTCGTTTGGAGGTATACCCGCCTGTTCTCCTCCTGGAAGTCCAACTACTTTCGGAGGGGGAACAGGTCCCAACGAAGGTAGCACGCGAGCACTATACACCTGGCCGGCAAAAAGTTGTCACCGACTTCGCCGCATGCGGCAACTGCATGAGCAAAGTGGCGAGCCATCTTGTTTTCTATGCGCAAGTCCATGCATGGCAGACAGTGCTGTGCTGCCTGCTCGAGAAGCTGGATGCGGCGTTCTTGTATCTCTCCGTACGGCACGTTCAGCATCGCGTCGTGCTCGAGAGTGAGGAAGCACTTATCGCTGCTTTAATACGCTGAGGCAGCCTATAAATAGTGTACATCATATAACGTGGTAGTTCGACAACAGAATGAGCCAAAAAAACTCGGTTAACATACCTTTAATAGGTTACACATATGAGAATACTGGCCCAACCTCAGCAGCACCAAATCGCTGCGACTGCGCACGTTCCTCTCCGTTTGGCTGTGCACAGGAGCGTTGTCAAGCACAATGACGACAAGCTTCCAGGAAAAGTAGGCGTCGTAAACGTTGTGCGCTTTGACAGCATCATAGATGCCGTCCACGAACTCCGCATTCACTTCCATCTTAATGTTGTCACGCCTCGTCGCATGGTGCACCAAGCCAACCTCGGGGGACGCAGCGCACTGAATCTGAAGGTTTTTTGCCACCTTTGATAAAGGAAAATTTTCCAACGTCCCGTATTCCAATCGGAGACCGCCCTTGGGAGCGCGTGCAGTATAAGTTGAAGTTGGTTTCGTCCTAATACACGATAAATACTCCCTCGCGCTCGTGCTTTAGCAGGGCTTCGGCAAACACTCTGGGCTTCTCGATGTTGAGCTTGAAGGCTCGACTCCAACCTCCTCATATTAGCTAACCCAAATGAGAACGGTAGTAAATGAGCGCATTACCATTAGCAAAATCACAACAAGTTCAGTACTTCTTACCTGTTTCACAGAGTATAGCTTTCTGCACAGCTTCTGGCTAGTTAGCGAATTACTCAGATAAACACCAAAGTCGAGGAGGACCATGCTCCGCATCTGACCCAGGGTGTATTGGAAGTTGTTCTCGATGTAGTCCTTCAGCGCGGCTTCCATCTCTGGCGTGAACTTCACGTTTGTCGCACGTGCTCATCCGCTCTTCTTCACGTCCGCGGTCCCGCTGTCGACGATTTGATAGACTGTCGTTGGCGGTATGCCGTTGCAATCGGCGACCAGCAGCCAATCGCGATTCTCCCTATGCGCAGCTAACACCCTCGCCGCCCGGCGAAGGTGTGCTTCGGTTATTTTGGCATGCTGCCAGCGCAGGAATTTCGCGACTGGCTCCCTGTCTACCAGTTTGCCCTTGACCCAAAGCCTAAAAATGTTTGCATGGGTTTATCAAGCCGATCACGTAAGCTTCCCAAGCGAATCCCTTCCAATATTCACGACACAAGCGAGGATGGAGCTTCGAGCCACGAGTGCCGAGATGTGCAACCTGAAGGAAAGCTTAAGGACAAGTCCTCGCGGAGCGATAACAAGCATGACCGCGTTCAAGGCCACGCTCACGCAGTCCCGTAGCAAGACGACGCCGATGCGTCCACGCATGCGCACACGATCGTCCACGTAGTCAAACGCCGCTTCGCCATTACCGGCGCAGACGCCTGAACACGCGGCGTATCCGCACTTGGCAGCCGTAAGCACGCATCCGCTCGGGTTTCGCCACCGGGGACCACAACCGCTCAC
>KE587566.1:6686-24835 GCA_000443045.1 Phytophthora x cambivora | reverse complement strand
ACGACCAGGTCTAGCTGCACAACCTTGTCGCTATCACCGTCGCTCTCACGCGAAGACGAGGGCGAGTTGTAGGCGTCGACGCTCCCACCGCTAGCGTCCCCGCGATTTGGAGCCGGGAAAAAATCACACACCAAATGTTCTAAACGCGTTTTCTCGAAACTTCATTTAAGTTCGATTCTTCCCCTCGTCCCATACAAACGGCCATATCTCCACTGTAATAATATTGGAAATTCCGATTTTGTTTTGCGCGGTCTCATTTATAGCGGCATACTAAATGAAAACAAATCATTGTAGAGTCATGCAGATTGGCATATGTAGAGTATTGTACAACCCGTGTCGATGCTTTCATCTAGCTTTCATCCACGGTTTAGCAGTAGGCAATCCCGGGCCAAGTTCTCTTGTGGCCAATGTGACTGCCATTGTTCCTGACTTAGAAATAGATTATTCTGATCTAGCATTTTGGGCCACCGTCTTCTCACCGCTCCCATTTTGGATACAGAGGAAGAAGCGGCGCACCAGCTCAGACAATGACAGGAAGTTTCGACAAGGTACGCCGCGTGATATTGTTGATTGTGTACAATTGTTGCTCTACGGAGACGTAGTATGTGCTGGCTTCTTGTGTACCCGCGTAGATCTCGTGACGCTCAACTAGTCGTCGCATTGCCGGGTGTATTGGGTTCAGCGGTTACCAGCAGTAGCGATGAAGAGTAGGTCTAGGCGCAGAGCGACAGCGAAGAACCTAAGCCACTGCGTAATTATACGTCAGCGGGTCCGGTAATTGAAGGTACCCCCATGTTGAAGTCCACATTTTGTAACCTCCTGGAGGCTGTAGGCATCCGTTTGGCGCACAACTTAGATCACATAATGCACCGCGACATCAGCATTATTTAACACTGCAATATTCATGCTTGAGAACAGTAGAAAAAAATATGTCAGCAAAAGTTATGAGCTGCCATGTGCAAAAGTGAAAGTACCCTCTATTTCCATCAATTATGATTGATATCCAATACAAAAACCAAGTCAAATCTTTTGAATTGCAACCTGAGCCTAGTACTTCGTGTGACCTCCGCGAGTTTGCTTCACCGCGTTAAGGCGCTTTGGCATCGACCTCACGCACTTCTTGATCATGTCGTCGTTCAGCTCGGACCAGATGGTCCTCAGCTTCACCTTTAGATCGTCCAGTGAAGACGCGGGGGTCTTGTTCAGTCCGCCCTTCAGCTCAGCCCAGACGTTCTCAATTGGATTGAGGTCTGGGCTTTGAGCTGGGTGCCCTGGCCATTGCAAGTTGAGGTCCTCCAGGCACTTCTTCGTCTTCTTGGCTCGATGAGCCAGGGGCGTTGTCCTTGACGAAATTCGTGGGGCTGGGCAGGTCATTCAGCTGCTTGGTTATCGGAATTTCAGATCGTAACATCTTTCGGCAGTACTCCCCCGTGATAGACTCCTCGCAGATATGCAGCATCCCCACACCGTTACCGCTGATAGAGCCCACACCATGAGAGACTGGCGGCCACTTTTAAAGGTGGGTAGCACACATTTCTCCGAGAAGCTCTCGTGAGTCCGGTGCCACACAGACACCCGCCCAGTCGTACCATGAATCTCTACCTTAGCCTCGCCCCTGAAGAGCACGTCTACCCAGTTGTCTACCGTTAGGCCGTCGTACTTCTTAGCGTAGGTCAGACGTGCTCGGTGGTGGCACGGCGACAGGTATGGCTTCTTTCTTACAGAGCGGCCGTTCAGACCAACCGCGTGGATCCTCTAACGGATCGTCCAGCGAGAGATCTTTCAACCAGTGTCCTTCGTAACTTGCGCGGTCTGCTGCGCCGCGCTGATGGAGCGGTTGGCTTCCACTGCACGAACGATTCGGCGGTCTTGCCGGGCGTCGGTGAGTATTTTTGCGGCCACGGCGGGGCGGAACAACTGAATGTCCATGTCGCTTGTAGAAGTTGATGATGTTGCGAACGGAGTTATTTGGCATCTCGAGCATCTTGCCAATCTTAGTGTAGCCAAGACCACGTTGGTGCTTCTGCACGCAAAGGAGCCGCATGTCGTGCGAGTACTGGTGGCATTGACGCACCATGAGGTTCAGGAGGAAGAACGAAGAATGAGCTACAGCATGGAGGCGCCAGTGACACCCACATGCAGTTGCAGTCCATATGTTTTGGCGGCAAAGTTAGTGTAACATTTGAGCAACTTATTTTTTCCAATACAAAAACCTATATAAGTTGCAGAGAACAGCCGGGATACCTTGACTATTGCACACCCCGAATCCACTCTATCGATGATTCGCAGAATACTATTGTGAACCACGAATCGGCGCTTTGGAACCGAACCCGCAGGCAAAATCCGCATCGTATGTTCTACGTTGTACGCCAAACGGATGTCTACAGCCTCCAGGAGGTTTCAAAATGTGGACCTTAACATGGGGGTACCTTCAATTACCGGACCCGCTGTACATACAACATATGCGCTCGGCTAACATGCTGTATGTTCCTGCTTTGAATTTAGAGCGGCGAACGTGAAGATCGTATCCAGGGTTCTGGAAACCCGGTTTTTTCAAGTGTGCACGTGGGACTTCAGCATACGTTGGGGTGGATGTGTTTTTTTAATCCCTAACCGCTGTTATCAATTCAAAATAAAATATACAATTCAAACTGCGATTCAAATAGCAAATCTACTTGTCGCGCCAATCGTTAAGCCGATGCCAGAATGGATGGCAGTCAAGCTCACTTGCCTCGACGAGCTTGCTGCTTGCTGCATCCTTCTAGTCTCATATCGCCCTTTTCAGCGTCCTCCCCATGTTTCTCTATCGCGCCCTTCCAGCTCTGTCCTCAAGACTACCATGGCTCCCGCTGCGCTGCACGTACCTCTGATGGCTCGTCTCCATCGATCCGACCGGTCTCGTCTGACCAAGTATCCATCGAGAAGTCTTAAGCACCCCCACGCCCTGGTCGTAAAAAGGATCCTGCCTGGACGCTCGTCGACATTGACGACGACAACAGTGTCTGGTGCCGTCGCTGTGGTAAGCTGATCCACACGCAAGGCAACAACCACATTGCCCGCGTGCGCCGTCATGTGAACGAGACGTGCACCAAACTGCCCCCTCCTCCTAAGATCACAGACACGTTCAAGCCCAACCTCCAGCCAACCGTTTTGTCAGCCTTCCAGGACGCCTTTGCGCGCTGGGTTTACGCGACAGGAATGCCAATCTACAAGGTGGAGCACCGCACGCTACTGGACGCGCTAAAGATGTTGCACCCCGACATCGGCCTGCCCAACGCGTATCAGCTGCCAAACGCGTTGCTTGACTCAGCCTTCGCAAAGTCTATTGCGGCTATGGAAGCTGACCTCACCGGTGAGGTGGTGACTGTGGTGACCGATGTATGGACCGACATCAACGGTCTGGCGGTTGTCAGTTACGTTGTCGCTGCTGGTAAGAAGACATACTTCCTCGGGTCGGTCTACCCGGACTCGCAATCGCATGACACCGGTGTTTTGGTGCGTGATGCTCGTCGTATGATCTCCAAGTACAAGTTTCTCAACGTTGGCGCTATCGTGACCGACAATACGGCAGCTAAAAAGGCGATGTGGGAGGAACTGCAGCCCGACTTCCCGGACGTCTTCTTCCATGGCTGCGTCTGCCATGCTCTACACCTACTGGTAAAGGACATGGTGGCACACATTCCGTGGCTTGGTAAGATCCAAGCGGAGTGTAAGCGACTTGTGGTGTTCTTCAAAACGAACCACAAACTGTGGTTTCGACTCCATCAGCTCATGAAGGCAAAGAACTTGAAGATGTTGGCTTTACCCGGTGACACGTGCTGGGGTTCTCTGCTGGCGTGCATGAGCTCTATACTAGAAGCGGAAGATGTGCTGTTCTCCGTGGTGTCGGGTCGAAACTTCATGGAGGCCAAGACGACAAAGAAACGCCAATCTCGTCAACTGGTGTTCAACTTGGTGAGCGTCCGACTTTATTTCGAAGTTGAAGCGTGCTGTTGCGCACTTAAAGCTGGTCGCCAAAATCCATGAAACAGCTCGAGAAAAAGGAAACACCGGTGTCTTCAAGCTATTTCTGGATCTACCGACGTCCATCGAGACATGTGGACTCCCTGCGAAGGTTGTCAAAGGGCCTCGTGATCGAGCGGTTTGACTTTATCTACGGGGATGCTCACGGCGTCGGATTTCTGTTGGACCCTCGTTATCGTGGCCTCGGCATGGATTCCATGACACGCGGCAACTTGGAGACGCTACTGGCGCAGTGGCACGACAGCGACGACGCCGCCAACGAGGTTGTAATCGAGCGGTGCGTTTCCACCGCTTTGCTTCGGAGATGAGTATCAAGTCATCTCGTGTGTGGGAGCTGCTATCAACTGGCAAGCTATCCATCTATGCCTATTGGTGCTCGTCGTCCCAGTTCCCCCTCTTGCAGTCGATCGCGAAAAGGGTGTACCGATGCACTCCATCCAGCTCGGCGTCTGAGCGCAACTTCTCCACTCACGGCTTCATTCATTCGCGGCTTCCCAATCCTCTCGAGCCCGACCGAGTTGAAAAACTGGTGCACGTGTACTTCAATGCGCGAAACATTCAAGATGCCGACATGAAGATGTACTCCGACCTGGATGACCTGCTGCGGCTGATCGACAACGACGACGAGGACGATAACACCCGCGACAATCGCGACGCGGGCTTCGTGTACGAATAGGGTGCACGTTATCAAAAAGCTAGAACAGTGATAGCTATCGACACGATCATTTTGGTTATGCAAATTACGTTTTTGTAGCCCAACAGAAAGAAATGATAACGCTCCCAAAATCGACGATAAAGCTCCTAACACCGATGATATCTGGCCTGGAGTCGGTCATAACGACGCTAAAAACGTTGATATCCATCCAAATATGATCATCCGATTGTGAATATCGGTAACGGTTTAAATCGGCGCAATATTCCTATTATATTGACCCCCCCCCCAAAAAAAAAGAAGGTTGTGTCGATACCGCTGCGTAGTTCGTAAATGGCATACTCGAGACACCCACAACGATTATAGATTTGGCGAAGACACCGCGATCGATTCGAGGTGCAACTTACATTTAGTACTCATGTGAATAGAATGCTGCATCATGTAAATGCCATTGTGAAATTCAGTTTAGTCTGTTGCGTGCTCACCTACAGCTAAGACATGGCTACACCCTAGCTAGATACTCGCGCTCACGGCGCGCTTTTTGTAGAGGCGTTAGGGGCATGCGCTCGCGCCAGCTTTCCAGGGAGATGCCATCCCGTTTTCGTATTTATTACCTCTACTCGCTCCAAGCCGTGCTGGTTTCCGGGCCTCTGCACGAGCTGCCACCGACTATAATCGCACTTGTTCTTCTTAGCGAGGTGGTTCAGCAGGCCTTAAGGTGTCTTCAACCTTTTGTGATAAAATAGGCGTGTCCGTAGCTTGTGTATCTTGGGACGACCCGCCTTCTTCGGCGTGGACAGCTTGACTACTTTATTGGTCTTAGGTTTCTGTGCATTGTGTGCTGTGGGAGACATGGCACTTCGCAAACTGAAAAAAAAGCAAGTTCAAGTGTGTGCATATTCCGTCCATCTATATGAAGCCGTTCGACTTTCGATTGATGCTGATCGGCTGATGCTTATGATGCGTTCGTCTGAGGACGGGCGGGATTATTGCGAAAAATGGATGGGTGGTCTGTTTAAAAACCCCAAACAACCATTAGCCAGATGCCTCATGGGTGGTCGTGTGTATTGTTTTGGGTTACCCGTTTGTGAAAAAAACAACTAGGAACCCTGATCGTAGCGCAGTCCAAGTTGCACGCCAACGACTTCGCGGTCCTATGTCGGTGCCAGCAGCGACGACTCGTTTGACAAGTGCGAAGCTGTCGATCTCGACAAGGAATCCGACGCAGAGTTAGAGTCGGGTGGAGGTTCGAACAAATTGCTGATCCCGGTTATCGGACGGGGGCTGAGATGGAAAAGGTCGCATGCAACAAAAGACTCTTGCGGAAGATGCAAGCGAAGGGTGGTAGTACGGTACACTGGGTGCATGAACGGTGGTGTTATTGCTTACAAACGTAAAGCCCTGTACTCTACAGAGGGTGACCCGCACGAAGAGAAGTATCATCACCTGGTAAAATCGAGCGAGTCCGGACCATGTGCTGCGAAATTGGATCTGGCGGCTCGACCTATTCATGTTCTTCATACCCAAGAAGCTGTCGCACATGGTGGCGTGCAAGTCTTCCAAGTACCACACCTAGAGCCTGGTGGTGCGCGTAGACAAGATGTTCGCGCGCAAAGCGGCCGCCGTGCCAAGACCAAGAGCGAGATAATGGAGCGGGGGCCAAAACCCCGGACGTCAAGCCGCACGGGATCATCCGCTGCGGCGGCCTGCTCGTGGCACCGATGCTCAACCACTGCCAGCGACAAATGTACAACGACTGGGTGACGTTGTCCGTGGGATATGTAGCTCCGGGGACTTTCTGGGGCTTCAAGCCCCGCAATCGTTTCTCTTTCGCGCTGAAGAACTTGCACTTCACGGAAAATGGTGACGCGAGGGCTGACACGGATCGCGCGTGGAAAAATGCACTCGGTGATCGAAATCATACAGATCACCTTCCCACTTGGCTACCGGAACCCGTCCGTCATCGCGTTCGACAAGGCGGTCATCCCGTCAATGAACAACTCCAACCCGATGCGATAGTTCATGAAGGTCCAACCGTATCGGTGGGGTATAAAGCTGACTATGATGTGCTATGCCCACTCGGCGTATTGCATTCAGTACGTTCAGCGCGCGCGGCTTTCGAAAGAAGGCCGCACGTACATCTCTGCCCGGTGAATTTATTCGAATTTGTTGTTTTTGTAGTCCACTCAAAATTTTACATGCTTTTCATTGGCTGAAAATGTGATGTTCTAAATGATTGGTAGGAGACAGCAATTCGTGACGCTCGGGCTAACGGCACTGTATTCAGTTTTGTCCAGCCCACAAGCAAGATGCCTCGAACGCCAGGCAAGCAAGACATTACTCTGCAGATACGCGTGACCATCGGTCTGTACCTTGCTGGCCTCAGCAAGAACGGCCGGCTCCCTCGCGGCAGCAAGAAGCTTGCCATGCAGACGTTCAAGATCTGTCGAAGCCCCATCTACCACATATAGGGTGGTGGACGTGGTTTAGCGCAAATGACAGCAGCTCGGCGGCCTTACTCTGAGCGCTTGTCACCCAGATCCCACGATATACGCTGCAGGACTATCTGAAGGCCAAGGCGTTCCGACTTGCAATATCCCGTGTTAAGCCGACGCTCACGCCCGACCACAAGATCAGAAGGCTGTCATTTGCGCTAAACCACGTCCACCACCCTATATGTGGTAAGAAATTGGTTTTGACTGTATTAACGCATGTATTTGCTCATATAATTTGGTATTTGTATTTTTTTTTGTTCTACAGGTGCGCATCAATATCGGTTTGACGCCATGTATGATGTTGTTCACGTCGCCGAAACGTGGTTCAACATGTACAAGGCGTCAAATCGATATTATTTAGCGTCTAACGAAAGCTTCCCATTCCGTTCATTTGCTAATAAGAGGTACATATTTTTAGCTGCAGTCACATGCTCGTGGTACGACTTTTGTCGCAAACGGTACTTCGATGGTATTTGGCCGATCGTCGAGCAAACCTTGGCCCAACGAAGCTCGGTAAACCGGCCGGCCGGTACATCGATTACCCCTAATATTAACATGATTCGACGGGTGTACGTTGGCATGCTCAAGAACAAGGTATTTCCAGCGATTCGCAGCCAATGGCCAGGTGGGTTGAACTTCAACTTCAAGTGGTGCTATTAATTTTAATCTATGATAACTAACTATGACGTGTTATTGCATGCAGGACGAAAGAGCATTCCCATTCAGGTGCAGCAAGACGATGCCGGCCCGCATGTCATTGAAGACCACGGCGAGGCAGTTGCAGCTGGGGGAGATGGTGGTTCGAATATTCAAATGGAATGCCAGCCGCCTCGCTCACCCGGCTCTAAAGTACTTGACTTGTTTTTTTTATTATTATACAGTCGCTACAGTACAAGAACCGACCAATGTGGATAAGTTGATAGCAGCCGTAGAGAGAGATAAACTATACTACATTGGATAAATGCTTCCTGACTTTGCAAAACTCAAGGAACTCATTATCGAACACGAGTGTGGAAACGACTTTAAGCTTCCACGCGTTGGCAAATTTCCTTACCGCAATGGAGCCGCAGTAGCAGCACTCAGTCTCCTTGAGAAGACGTATCGGGCAGGAGTAAGCGCTTCAACACAGGAAATTTTAGATCAGACGTAAATCCCCGTCTAAAATGTAGCCTTTAATTTTACCATCTTGTGATTGGATAAGAAATGATGGGGTAGGTTGAAACTCAAATTAGCCAGCGTAACATCGAGTAAAACCTCGTTCTTCAAACGGCAATTCCACAGTATGTATGTGCGTTGTATAGACACAGCAAGTTCTGGGTAGGTGCACAAATCGCTGGCGATTGCGTTGTATTTTGTTATATAATATCGGTTTATTAAAGCAGAGTTACGAAAAACGCATTGAAAATCACAAGTTTCTAGCACAGTTATTTACGCACTGAATGGAGTTAACGGGCAGCAAAAAAAACGTTGAGATTCGCCTTGATCTTCTCTTTTATTTAAGCAGCTCTGTGACCGACAACTACATCAAATGTCACAATATTCGAGCTAGGGGCGATATTCGCATAAATTCGCCGGACAGAGAAGTACTTGTTTTAGCTACGCAGAACATGCAGAACATCTGACTGGGTGATTTTGTTTATGCAGCCTTGAAGTTTGCTGCAGAAAAGACCAAGGCGCACGAGTGAGCGCCGAAGGCGCAGATGGGGTCTATGTGGACTAGAATGCGGGACCGGAGGCGGTCATCCGCAACCTGCAGGCCGTCCTGTCGCCGTTCAAGCGTGGTACGTACCACGCAGTGGTTACGGACCGCTACTACACATCGGTGTAGCTTGCCTTCCGGTTCTTGAATCGACGAGTGTCCCTAACCCCAATCAGTTTTGTGCTTAAATCAAGGACCAAATCGATTCTCTCGGTCTCGATTTTCGGACAACTTTGTCCTTAAACGGCCGTTTAAGGACAAAACGTATCTTAGTGCTTGTAAATACTCGAGTAGGTACAAGTTTGGAAGGACCACGGTGGGCGCATTTCGTGCTCGAAGGGCCGCCGATCGTTTCACTTGAATCTATTATGGGCTGAGCTATTTTTGTCCTTAACTTCAGAACAAATTAAAAAAAAAAACGGCATGCCAAGAGTGACCATTTTGCTTGAGCTGCAGAACGAAGGCAGAGCAACTTGAGCACATACTGATGCTTGCATCATGTAGACCAAGTACAGATATTTCTACCGGTACTTACAATAGCTTCATACCTGTTAGGTTGGGGTCAAGCGAGCTGCCTCAAATTTGGTCCTTACCTTTGTCCTAAAAACAATCTGATTGGGGCTAATCAGCACCATTGAGATGAGATGGACCGGTTCGGGTATTGTATTGGCACGATGAAACCCACCACCAAAAAACAATTTTCCCGTAAAAAAAAAGTACTTATCATATCGATGCCGGAAGACCCGCAATGGAAAGAGGGGAATTCAGCCAACGTGCGTGTTCATGTTATTCGTGCACCCGAAGCTTTCATTTGTATGGTAAGGCTTTTCAGTTTTGCGGGAAATAGATGCTGATCATGAATGCACGAGACACTTTGCTCAATATCTCGAGACTGAACGCACCTACAGTACTAAGCTATGCGTCAGAATGTAGCTCTAATTCGTGTGCTTCAGAAAAACATACTTCCAGCCACTGTGCTATGGCTAGAAGAAGGTGATGCCATGTTCATTTTGACGCTGCTCGTGGCTTAGACAAACAAAATGGTGCATAACATGCTCGTAGAAAGGGCATACAACTTGTATACCAAGCTGACTATAGTAAAAAGCCTATGATGTCATCTGGTGATAACATAGCCTCGATTTTTGGGCGAATTCAAAGGAGTCCAAGTTTTCGTTTAAGTGTAGCGCAATCGTTTCATTGTGTTGGAAGCTATGGAAAGGTTTACTTAACAGAGAAAACACAGAGCTTTCACGCAAAAAAAAAACTTATACAAATCTGATAATTGGGTGATGAGTTATGTGTCGCTAAACACCGGGGTACGTAAGCACGTACAGACATGTGAGACGTGTCAGCGCGTCAAGCCTGCGCCCTCGGCGTCAGCTCCTTTGATGAGCTTGCCGGTGCCGGCGGATTGCTGGCGCTCTGTGAGCATGGACTTCATCTTCGAGCTTCCGGCCGATGCGCGTGGCCACACTGGCATATTGGTCTTTGTGTGCCGCCTTAGTAAGACGGTGCGGCTGGCCGCTGTGCGGAAGAGTGTGACTGCGCCTCAGGCGGCCCAGCTCTTTGTGGACAATGTCTTCCACCATCACGGCCTCCCCGAGGCATTCGTGAGTGACAGGGACCCAAGGTTTGTGTCCCACTTCTGGTAGCACCTCTTCCGACTTTTAGGCACGAGATTGGACATGTCCACAGCGGACCACCCTCAGACCGATGGTCAGACTGAGCGGGTTAACCGAGTCCTGGAAGACATTCTTTGCAGTGTCTGCGCCGCAGAGCCCACGAAGTCGAGTGCGCTTCTTCCACAAGTGGAGTTTGCACTCCACAATGCAGTGCATTCGTCCACGGGCTTCACTCCGCTCTATGTGATCGGACTGCGGCACCCGCGTACGCCGCTGACGTTACCCCCAGCCTCGAGTTTGGGTGGGGGAGAGGCTAATGCAGAAGACCCAAGGGGCCTTAAAGGCCTACGAACATCCGTCAAACGGAACCTGCTCTCGTTTATCGAGACTGGTGAAGCTGTCAGAAAGCGCGTCCGTGACGCCATGGCGGTAGCTCAAGACACGCAGAAGGAAAAAAGTGACCGCCAAGGGCGTAAAAACACACAGGTGTTCGAGTTGGGAGACCAAGTCTTATTAAACGCTAAGAATCTTCCTACTCAGGCGGTCTCCGCTGTGGGCAGCACCAAGCTGCGACCTCGCTTCGTGGGGACGTTCACGGTCATCGGGGTCCACGGCCACGCCAACACGTTGGACCTGTCATCGTCCATGGCCACACACCTGACGTTCTACGTTGGCTTGCTCAAGCCCTATCGCCCGGCGGAGGCTGTTGGTCCTGAGGAGCCGACTGGGCCGCAGAGTACTGCTGGAAAGCGTTCGTCATCATCCGAACGAGCTCTTCCGAGGGTAGCTGGGCAGGTGCAGGTGCAGGTGCAGGAGCCGGAGCTGGATCAGGAGCACGAACACGAGCCGCTACGCGGCGAGCCTCTCGCCCCTCCAAGTAGCCCCCACGGTCGTATAGATCACGGATCCAGGCGACGTGCCTCTCCAGGCCTTGGCGTACCCGCTCGTCGTTCTCCTCGCCTTGTGAACATCGGCCACGCAAGCGGTCAATGTCGCCACCAAGCTGCCGAGGCAGATCCCGGACGCGGTCCCGCAAGCAGTCCAAGTCTTCTCGGACATCCTGGAGTTTCGCCAGGCGGGCCTCCGCATCTTGGACGCGAGCGCGAAGCGCCACCATCTAGGTCCGCTGACCATCCAGCAGTCGCTGACAAGGCTCCACACCGGGGAGAAGGCTCTCCCGGTCAGGATGGGAGCCAGTCGAACGACGCTGAGCGTCTTGGTCAGACACCACTGCAGCCGCGGGCCCCGCCGCCTCTGCTTGGTAATGAGGGCGTCCTCTACTACCATATCGAGAAGCTACTGAAGCGCCGCGGGCGTAGCGGTCAGCACCAGTATCTGGTAAAGTGGTGGGGCTACCCGAGTAGTCATAACTCGTGGGAGCCTGGGGCTCGCCTCGAGGAGGACTGCGCCGACCTCGTGGCCGCTTTTGAGCGTGACCATGGACCTGGTCGGCTCTGACAGGGCCAAGAACACTCTTAGGCTCTATCGGCTGCGAATGCCAAGATTTTTGAATCTTCTGCAGCATCTCCTCGAGGATGACGCCCGGCATGGGCTTGTGGCGATCAAAGAATCGGTTTGGCCACGTGTTGTCAGCGATCATCTTCGCCATGCGAAATCGAAGACGACGCTGAGCCAGCCAATCGATCCGATATGGTGAGTTCAAGAACTCGGGCCTGGAATAGCCCAAGTGATCCAACCACCCCTCGAACTCAGTCTCATTCCGTTGACGAGAGAAACCGGTGTCCACCAGGAGTACGACCGGACACTTGTCGCACTGCGGAGCGCCTGGGCCAGGCATGCGACTCTGTCGAAGGTGCTCGCGATACTCGATCCGAGTCCAGTATCGCAGTGCGAGTAGCTGGTCTTGGGTACGAGGGGCGTGGGACTCGCGATCCCGCTTGGTACCCACCGCCTGAGAGGCCTCTTGATGAGTACGATAGGCCAGGTGCTGCCAATTCTCGGGCTGGAGCAGCTCAGGGGGGACCCCTTCGTCAACGCCGGCGTTGGTGATGACCTGAAGATCCGGCACCGGAGCGGGTGGGTCGTCTCGACGAGACATGGACGCCTCCAAGAGTCGGGCGCGTTCCACCACCACCACAGTCTTGGGAGACATGGGGCTGCCCGGATGGATGACCCGTTGGGCATTCGTGATCCGTTTTGTCGACACCACAACCTCGCCGTCCTCATGGGCTATGTCGGGTTCCGACCCCGAGGACTCGTAGTCTACTTCCAGAGACGGGTGTGGCGACGGGCTACGGCCCTGAGGGGAAGTGACCGCACGGTTTGTGGAAGCTGCAGACCCCTTTGCAGGCCCGCGAGGCATCAGCCACAGGCGAGTGGCCGCCACTGACATACCCGGGGTTCGGAGTGTCCGTGCCGGACGAGTCGCTGGACACCTCCTCATAGGGGCCGGGCAGCCGCACATCCATGCGCTTGGGCGGCAGCTTCGGCATCTTGGGGTTCTCCATCACGGAGCCCTTCTCCGTCGGAAGCTGCTTGGCAGCGGGCTTCTTCCCTGCGGGCTTCTTTGAGGCAGGCTTCGACGAAGCGGCCAACTTCTTCGTCTTCCGCGTGGACTTCGGTGAAGCAGGCACCTTCGCCTTCGCCTTCGCCTTCGGCTTCACCTTCGCTTTGGTCGCTGCGACCTTGGGCTTCTTGGGAGAGGACAGCGTCTTCGCTCTGCCTGCCTCCTTCGCGTGCTTCGTTGAAGCCAGGGTCTCCTTCGCCTCCTCCGTGTCATTCGCGGGTTCTTGGAAGCCGACGCGACCTTCGCCACCTCCGGATCGCCCGAGTGCTTCTTTGAAGCAGGCGCCGGAGGCTTCTCCTCCATGTCGCTTGGAGTGGGCGCGTCGGCGTGAGTCTTGACGGGGCCTACAGCTGAAGTGCGTCTTGGGCGGGCCGCACGATGATCCGAGTCTCCGTCGTCATGCCCAGTGGGCGTAGTGGCGCGCGCGTGTGCTCGTTTGAGCGTGAATTGTCGAATGAGCCTGTGTTCGCGTTTCCGCTGGATTCCCAACTGGGAAAGGTGCTTCCCGTTTGGGTGAGGGAGGGTGTAATGTGAACTTTTCAAGGAAAGGGGATGTTCTCTAGTGTGGACCACACCGGCCGGTGTGGCCCACACTACGATGGGTACGGTGTACCAATGATCCTTTATAGAGTGTTCACGGTAGACCTCCCCAATGTACTGGGTTAAGTTAGTTCGGTCGTACTTAAGGACCACGATGCACGAGAGCCACCGCTGAGGAAGATCGCAATTTAGACAGGGATTCAGTATTCAGATAAAAAGCAGTAGATATAACTTTATGAGTGTTATTAATACAAGTCAGTTTAACTCTAACCTACAAGTGTGCAAGTCCCTTTAAGTACCCGGTACTAAAGCGGACCGATAAGGCAGGGCCTTTTGCATAAGCAACAACAGAGACGCCATGCGTCTGTTGTGGTTAGCGTGTTACGCTTCCTCTAAGCTACGGTGCGTGTGACCCCCGTCATAGTGTGGAGTCGGGTCTACATTTGGAAAACCCCGGGGCAAATCGGGTCAAGACACGTGCAGACGAAGGCCTGTTGAGCGTGGAGCCGGCTTCGCTTGGAGTACATCTGAGGACGACTGGACAAGGAACAAGTGGACGTGGTTGGCTGACGTCTGGCCCAAAGCGTAGCCCCAGCAAGAACCGTCAAGGGGGTCGCAAGGAAGGCGCGCACGCCGCGTCAGACCACAAGGTTGAATTCGGAGGTGTCGACCGCGTCTTCGTCGAGTCCAGCTGAAGTGATTGAGCTGAGACTCTAAGACTCTGAACCCCACTGAGCTTAGATTCAAGGTTTGCTGATTCAAGTATAGCTTAAGGTATATTCTGGACACTGGGAAGTTGCCCGCACCTCACCACATATTGCTCGAGTAGCCCACCGTTTTTGTGACCGTGATACCTTTTTGGAAGACTGACTGGCCTGTGATTTGTGGTCATTTAGACCTTAAACCTGGATACACTACTTCTTAGTCCAGGATGAGGTCTTCTGAAGGATTTCATGCTAATACACTCGTTGGATACGTTCACTAAGGTGTTAACTCAACATTGTTTTTAGTTTCTTTCAAGATGCCGTTTTACAGCATCCATGTGTCGATTTGCGAGCGTTGCGTGATGCGCTAGTGTGAATCGCTTTCGCTCTCCAACTTGACAATTTGCAGCACTCTTCGGTTCGACCTGAGACTGTACGAAAATTTCTGACAAAACGTGCTCATGAAAGTGTTCAAAAGGAACGCCAAGAATACGTCAACTGACTACTTCATTTTTGCAGTGGCCTAGCCAGAGGCGGAGCCAGCCTTAAAAAAGGGGGGGTAGATATTTTATTAAAGTAAAATGCACAACCTACATTTCGATTCTTCTTTTTGTCATCGTTTTAAACTCGTCGAGGACCGAGTCTTTGTCGATGCTGTTTGTAAGATCAAGCTAGCTCGATAGCCAAAAGCATCAGGTTTGACATGCAAAGATCTCCCATCGTTGTTCTGAGCCGCATCTTAATTCGTTTCATGGCTGAGAAAGACATCTCCGTAGTGGCAGTTGATACAGGCAGCACACACACCAAATTAATAATTCGGTGCAAGGTCGGGAACAGCTCGTTGTTATCGGTCCCGCCGAGTTGGATGCATAGTTGTTGCGTTGTCTTCAATTTTCGAATTCTTTTGTCGATCTTTGCAAATTGCGAAAACGAGTGGCCTCATCTCGAAGGTCATCCAGCTCATCGGTGAAGTGGTCGGGATAAAATGTTTTAGCCAGCTCAACAATTTTAGTAGCGCTCCATTTTTTGAAATTGTCACGTAGACTGAGCGGTCCGCACAATTCCATGAGACTTAGCACTTCTCCACTAAATCGCGAATCCATTTCAGAAATCAAGTCACGAAGAATACAATTTTATACTTTGTCACGATAGTGGGTTTCTTGTGTAGGTTGGACATCATCCCTGGAGGAGCCCGCTTCTGGAATTCCAGCCCTGCCACACCCTCGACTTCTCATACCGCGTCTATTCCACACGTCAGTTTTGTCAGGATGTCGTCAATTTGTATTGATTTGCAAAAGTTGACAGATGAGTTCCAAATCGATTCAAAACTTGGCGAGTTTCCAGTCATATGACTATCATCGAGCATTTGTTTTAGTTCTTTGGATATCTGCTTCGTCAAATTCACAGCTGACACGATATCCACATCATCTTCTGCTAAAATTGGGACAGCCGATTTGTTTTTCCCAATACTACGGTGAGAATCTCCATATGAAATACGAAGTCAAAAGTCCGCATCTTCTCTAAAATTCCTGACGCCTCTGCGCGTTTGTGGGGGCTCACACCATCGGCCACTACACGTTGTAACACACTTGTAATTGGGGTCCAAAGCACCTTGACTTTTCTTCAAGCGCGAATGTGGCAATTCCACCTTGTTTTGTTAAGGCCCTCGATAGAAGTTGGTTCATTTAAACCTCTACCAGACTCTAGATTTCCTTACTCAAGCATATTTTTCAATTCGACAGCGGCTCCATCACGAAATTGATCTTTCCTTTTACAGGAAGCACTTCCAGTAGTGTGAATCCCTGTATGGTGTCGAAGCATTCCACTACTGAGACCGTGTTCATAGTCACTGCTACTAGGACGAGATTAAGTCGATGCGCGAAACAGTGAACATAGTAGTCGTAAGGACACTGGGAGCGTAGACGTCGCAGAGACCAGTAAATCACCCGACATGTTAGACGCACCATCATATTCCTGGCCTCTACAATTCGCCACCGTTAATCCCCACTTCTCCAACTGCGTTATCAAACCATCGTATAGTGTCTCCGCATTCGTATCGCGAACATGGACAGTTAAAAAAAATCTTTCTCTAATAGTTCCCGTTGCAGCGCACACGAAACGAATTACGATAGTCATGTGCTCTTTGTTTGCCATACAGCTTGCTTCATCTACCAGAACAGAAAAATATGCATCTGCAATCTCAACCTCCATAATATGCTTACGAACAGCACCAGCCGCACATTCGATCAGCTCGCGCTGAATTTGTGGCGATGTGTGCAACGGACATTGCGCGAGAAAAGGTTGACACGTGCTGTGCCATGAACTGAACAATATCAAGAAACATGCCTTTATTTTGTGACATATCCTGTGCATAGTAAAAAAAAGCACAAAAAGTGAGTCCAGTTTTGTCATCTCATACTTAAGCAAATAAACTGTGCGTATACCTTCTCGTCGCTGCCCCGGAATGCAATTTCCTGTTTTGCCAGGAGAAGGTAGATCTCCAGAATAAAAGTCAGGCGCACCCGGTTTTCTTCTCGTTCACTATTTTTTGTGAAGCCAGGGCCGCACCAACGTCATTCTGACAGGATCTGCGATTGTCGAAATCAATCATAGTTCCCGTTGCAGCGCACACGAAACGAATTACGATAGTCATGTGCTCTTTGTTTGCCATACAGCTTGCTTCATCTACCAGAACAGAAAAATATGCATCTGCAATCTCAACCTCCATAATATGCTTACGAACAGCACCAGCCGCACATTCGATCAGCTCGCGCTGAATTTGTGGCGATGTGTGCAACGGACATTGCGCGAGAAAAGGTTGACACGTGCTGTGCCATGAACTGAACAATATCAAGAAACATGCCTTTATTTTGTGACATATCCTGTGCATAGTAAAAAAAAGCACAAAAAGTGAGTCCAGTTTTGTCATCTCATACTTAAGCAAATAAACTGTGCGTATACCTTCTCGTCGCTGCCCCGGAATGCAATTTCCTGTTTTGCCAGGAGAAGGTAGATCTCCAGAATAAAAGTCAGGCGCACCCGGTTTTCTTCTCGTTCACTATTTTTTGTGAAGCCAGGGCCGCACCAACGTCATTCTGACAGGATCTGCGATTGTCGAAATCAATCACAGCTGAGTAGTGCTTCGAGCTGTTTTTTGTAGTGACCTTTTTCCAGTTCCTATAGCCCGTTGTAGGTTGAGCATACAGTGTCAGCTCGCTTTGCTTCGTCATTACTTCTCTGCTGAGGTAGCAGCACAAACAATACTCATTACTTCTCTGCTGAGGTAGCAGCACAAACAATACTCATTACTTCTCTGCTGAGGTAGCAGCACAAACAATACACCGCGTTCGTTGAAGGAGAGTATTCGAGCCATGAATGTTTTTCAAACCACTGGGCCCGAAAAGCACGCATACATCCGCCGATTACACGGGCTGGATAATGCTTGAGTTGCAGTTGGTAAGGACCGAGGCGAACATAGGATTGTATAACATCACGCAGTAGCCTAGGATCGGCAATCAGCTGCTTAATGAAAAATAAATTTGGTGGTCTGTGAGCAGAATCCCGCCTAACAAAGTCTCCAGCTGAACATTCTTCGGCTCTATCAGAGATTTTGTTGAGCGAACACCATTCCAACCCTGCTTGCTCTTGTTTTCGCGCAACGTTACAGGTTGGAGTCGTGGCCGAGGATCTGACTCAATACTGCGGGCCTTGTCAAAGTCTTCGGGCTCTTGACGGGGCCTCTTCACGGGAAGGTCGTAATTGCTGGCTGCTTCCACTTTCCTTCCATGTTATTATCAACTAGGAGGAGAAGCAGTGTACGACGTTATGCATGTGCCATCTAAAAAAATCTAAAACAAATTGAAACGCCTTCACCGAAAAATAGGGGG
>KE587565.1:29674-42356 GCA_000443045.1 Phytophthora x cambivora | reverse complement strand
AATACCTGTGCGTGCTTCCAACCCGGCACTTCGTACGATTTGCATTGCTCACGTTCCTGTCATTGATGCTCTAACTCACGACTCTCGATGTAAAGGCATGGTGCGTCCCTCGCCCATTTCCCGCCTCCCTGCATTCACGGGTTTCTCGTGCCATGAGACGAAGTCAAGCACGTTAATAGCGATGGAGCTCTACCGCTACGTGCACCACCACAACAACGGCAAGCGCGTGACTTCAGACACGTACAAATGTGCGGAGCACCACAAATGCGACCGCTTCTTTCGAATCCGACAGACGAAAGTGACAGAGGTTAGGTCTTCACCCTTCGTGCTCGAGGTGAATGGCTCTCATTCGGGCGAGCGCACGTGGTATAAGAAGAAATGCATTCACCCTGCCTTTATCGTGAAAGTGGATGCTGCTGCGATGGGCAAGGATGGTCCTCAGGGGATCCTTAATGGTCTTCTCATGAAATACATAGACCAAGATCAAATGTTTCGCCATCCACCAACACGCATGCTGATCAAAAGCCGCAGAGGATATCTCATGGGCTAGGCGGCTCAAGCAACAAACATCGAGTTCTTCACCGACCTCCACCAGTGGGCGTCTCTACGAATGTGCAAGGACGCTGCCAGGTTTTTCAATGGGTAGGCTTTCGATCGCCCAAGCGATGAAGCTGCCTTCAGCGCGGAGCCTGCTGGTGTTCAAAACGAGCTGCCCGTACTGACGTGCTTTGAGCACCGGTTCGAAGAGGATGGCGCCACCAAGAAATAGTTCGGGGTCATTATGACTACTCGCCGTGTATTTCGGAACGTGATGTATGCAGTGGAGGGCCAGCAATGCGATCGAGAGTTTGCCGCTGCAGACGGCACCGACAAGCTGCACTACCGTACGACCGCTCTCTTTGAGAGGTATAATGTATAAATATATGGAGTATTAATTCCGTTGTGCAATCTAGGAAACTGGGTGCTGGTGGCGTTCGGAACTTACCGAAATCGATACACTGACAAACATGTTTACAGTACGAATTTCGTGCCGTGGGCCTACTTAGAATTTGCAATTGTGTCGATTATACTTAGAATTTGCAATTGAGTCGATTGTACAGTGCACTAAGAACGTTTCCTCGGTCCTTAAACTGTCAAATGGCTCGATTAGAAATGTGATTGGCTTCTGTCCCAATGAAAAAAACCGTCGTTCAGATAAGAGTGTATAAGGGGTGTGTGACTGAGCATTGTCAATCACTGCCCTCCGATATCGTATTTGTAAAGCTCAAGAACTACGCGTCGATGTCGCTCCTTCCTACTTTACCACTTGGAGGCGTTCCGATTTGCAGAAGGTCTGAGACAGAGGTTGCGATCAAGATGAAGCATCGGTCTTTTGCTGTTTATACAAGTCAAATCCCGCTGATTCCTGCTTAGTTTTTGACCACCAGAAAAGTGTCAAGGGCTCACTTAGAGAAAATGATACTTGCATCTCTTCGTCATCCAACTCGGAAGGTTGCCCAGAAATCATCCTTCTATGTGGCTGTGACACGAGGCAGAGTTTTTTTTTTAATTCTACCTTATGGAACCTGTTACAATGGCTTTCTTTAACTACTTCAAGCAAGTGAAAACGCATTAGTAGAGAGTAGATCGTGGAAACGGAACATCAGGCGTCATCTCCGGTAACGTGACCCATAGTAGCAAATGTGCGACCGACAATAAGTGCTTCGCTTTACATGCACGTCAAATTACGTGAAACTAGCCTTGCTTTGATGCATGGCATCTTACCCAACTACGTGAAGATGGAAAAGTCTTGTACTACTTACTAGTATTTAAATATCCCGAGCTTTCCGGGCAACGCACGGCATTACTACAACGTAATAAAGCATACTCGGTAGCTACACCATTTATATGGGGCACATGTGTACAAGGGGGTGATCGCTATGCGCTACGCAAAGGATTTATTTGAATGCTACTAGATTCACGATACAATTCTGGCTCAGTGGAGAAATAACCTTTCTCTTATGTCATTTGCGGACTACTTTGAAAAACATTGGACAAACAGCAAATGCTGGCGATGACAATCTTTTCATACTCTAGCGGGGTATGATGCAACAAACAACCCGTGCGAAACCTTTAGCGCAAGTGTCAAAAGACATGCTATGCGCAAGATGTTAGACACGAAGCGTTTGTTAAGAAATATTATCATGATTGCCGAGGGCGTCACGGCGGATAAACTCAGACCTACATCTACAAGCGGTGAACCAACTACAAGAAAATGCAGCGAAGCAACTTGTTCACACACAGCAGTTAGCTTGGTTAGATACTGACGTCCCGAATATTGTCCGAATTGTACAGCTCACAGCCTCGGGAAACCTGTCATACCAGTTAAATTATTGTGCTAATAGCGCTTTTGCCTGTCTCATCACCACAAAACTGGTCAGCAACACGAACCTCTCAGAAGAAGGCGGAAAGGCCTCCGTACTGTACAACAATACTCTGAAGTGGTTTTTGTATCTCACGCATCGAATGCACATGACCGAACTGTAAATATGGACGGAGGATCTTGCGAATGTCGCTACTTTTTGAAAATGGGATACTGCTGTCGTATTATCGGAGCACGGATGATTGCAGGGGTTCGCACTTATGTTGGCTCAAGTCACTGCATCCGACTGAAGGATCGAGGGTAAGGAAACCATGTGAGAGTCAAACTCAAACAGTCGATGATACAATTTCGCAGCAGCAATGATGCCACGAAGCTTGAATGCTGCTGGCCGGGTGAAGAACCGCAATCGACCTGCTGCCCAAGCCTGCGAAGAACGAAACAAGGAGATTGACTAGGTTGACTAGTGAGAGCAAGTAAGTTGAAATGAACGGAAGCTGACAACTACATTCATTAGGTAGACTTTAGACTTCAATGGACGACCTATGCAATATGAGGATGCACAGTGGCTTGTTGCAACAGCATGCAAGTCATTCCGGGATGGGAGCAACGCAATAGGGCTGTTAAATGTGGTATATCAGCTCAGTACCTCAGAGCAGGCGACGCCTTTGCATTCCCTCAACACAATTTAGAAGAGGAATGTCTGCTGGTTGGGGTGCCTCCAATGCCTTGGGGTCAACCGTATTGCGACCCACACAAGCCCATATTGCGCCTGAGGTTAACTTTATATGGTAATATTTGCCATGCGAAACTCATGACGATTTATCGCCTCCTGGGCATTGCATAACGGGTGATGAAAACGTTGAGCACGCACGCGTTGGCAGCCCCAGAGGACAGATAGGCCTCCAATAGTCAAGAGCGCTTTGGAGATTCAGTATCTTCGCAATTAACTTTGTTGATATTGGTAGGATAGACACTTTGATAATATATAATGCACATACTTCGATGGAAAACGCCGCTGGAAATTTATTTGGAAATGCAATTGCATCACCAAAAGAGAGCCTTAACCCTTTCGCAAGCCTCTTGCCTTAAGTATACTTACAAGCTAATTAATTTGCTTCTAAAAAGGCACATGATTCGCCCTTTAAGAAAATCACGGTGCATCTTGTAACATAGTACCTTCAGTGATTTGTAGTTTCACACGTATGGTTTGATTGTTACTGATTGTACTGTCTATGATTTCTCATTAAAGATGGTGCATGGCACGGTTGAACTTGTACAAATGGAATATACCCTTGTATGCGGTGCTTTCACACCCTGTTTTTGCAAACGCCCTAAAAGGGCGACAAATGAGCTCTTCTACCGTGAAATGGTTAAGCGATGCATCTTCTTAGTCTTGTTCTGACCTACATATGCGGCGATGGGCAACGCCACCTACGCGGAGCAACACCGTCGGCAGACGATATCTCACAGTTGATCAACGGTGGCTTTGTCGTTGGGGGAGACGACACGGTGCCAGAGGCGGCGTATCGTTAATGACCTAGCTTGATAGAGGTGACTACTTATTTTTAAGGCGAACCTGCTGGCGCTGTTTACGACGCTGCGTGACGGCTTCTTCCAGCCGAATGGTGTATGATTTGAGTGCTCGTTTAAGTAAAATCGAGTACGGCGCTGCACAAATTTGATCCTTGGTGGCGCGGATGGTGCGTTGAAGAACCTTCACACCTCATCCCGTGGGGTTTCTTCGTCCTCGCTGTCGCGGAAGCACATTCTCCAAAATTTCGCACGCATCTTTATCCCATTCGACAATGCAGGAACAGTTCATGGATTTCTTGTCGAGCAGCTTTAGCAATGTCCTTGCCCGATCATGCTTATTTATCTGCCTTGGCAGTTCAGTGTTTCCAGCACAAGACCCAAAACTCGCTTCCCATACTGGCGAACTCGAGCAAATTGTGCAATGGTCGCGATAGGAGTGCATTTGAGTGGCAGTCAGAATACTATTAGATCAGTTACGGTACATACGTCGTAATTACGGTACATGAATATAGATATAAAACTCTTTATAGTATGCTTGATCAAGAATAACTCATTTTTATGTATAGTTACGGTGCTGTCTTGGGTAGTACCGTAACCGTCCATTCTTCCTCATACAAATCTCTATATAGTAGGTGGGTCAAGAATAACTCGTTAGAATCAGATGTGGCTCAGTTTTATTTCGATTTGGTGGCTCTTGGCCTCACTGGAAACGATGTCAAAGCGCGCGTGCATCCAGCGTACTGAGCGGGAGCGGATCGATCTGCTCAAACAGTGGAAAACCAACCCTCATTGGAGAAAGCGTTTGGAAGCTTGGCGTGAAGGCCTCTATGCTTGAAGACTGGCGCAATCGGTACTGGGATAACCTGAACAAAATAGTTGGTTCAGACCGTAATAGAGTGAGGGGGGCGACCACGAAGACCGACACCTTACGAAACTGACGTGGTTCATTTCTACATGAGCGAGAATGGCAGCAGCAGTTCTAAGGAGCTGTTGGTATTCTGTCGCAGGCTGCCTGAATTTGTCCAGGACAACTCGAATCCTGATAGCCAGAAGGGTTCGGTTAGGGAGTGCATCAAGCAATTTGCCAAGGTTGAGAACCTGTCAGTGTCAGCCGTAAGAGACTGTACGCCCTCCCACTCGTTAGGTGCTAAACAGGGAGACATTAGTGGCCGGTGGCAGCGACAATAGTGGTAGACTCAGCAGTAGCCGCGACAATACTGGTGGCCGAAAAAGTGCTAGTGGTGGATCCAGATGAGGCAGCGACAATAAGTGTGACAACGACAAAAATGGAGACTGCGACAATTATGGTGCCCGCGAAAGTGCTAGTGGTGGACCCAGCGGTGACCGCGACAAAAATGGTACCCGTGACAATAATGATGACCGCGACAATGATGGTGACTGCGACAATAATATTGATGACAGAAAAAGTGCTAGTGACGGACCCAGCGGTGGCAGCGGAAATAATGGTGATGATCATGACGAACAAGAAGCTCTGAGTGTTGCTAGCAGCAGTGATAGTCACATGAATTCTAGATGATACTTGTTCTTTTGAAATGGATGGCCGTAATGCAAACTCTGGGGGGACTGGAACTGGCGCTCAAAGATGTTTGGGAGGCGTGTTTTAAGGAGCAATTAATTTAGGTTGGAGCAATGGATCTGAATATCTTACGATCTATGGTGGCGATCTGAAAAACCTAGAACATGGTGAATATCTCAAGGGGGTTATTATTGATTATATCATTATTCGCTACATGCTACGGAAGAGGGGTATAGCCTTACAGCCCGCTGTAGCACATGAATAGTTTAAGAAGTGGTCAAGATTCCGGAGATGTGTTGAAATTCTGAAGTGGATTTTAGTTCACGAGCGCTAGTATCAAGCAAAGGCATTGCTCCCGACACCTTGTGAATGTTATGTTATGCACACGAAGCCACTGCAGTAAAATACTGCAGATCTTGGTTTGTATGTTTTGCACTACATAGACAAACTATCGAGATCCATCATGGAGCTGCGACGATCGATGCACGCGCTGTGGTGTATAAGTGAGAAAATGGAGCAGTGGACTCACAGTTCTTTCAAGATTGCCGCAGCAGACAGCCTTCGCACAAAATTATACGATCAAATAGGTTAAGGCGACTGTACGTGTTTTCTACATTTTTATTCCCGGCGATCGAACAGGCTTGCAAAATGAAGAACCCCACAAAATTGGAGGCCTGGCTAAAAACTTCATGCGGTGTACTAATATGTGGGTCATATCCATTTGTACTGGTTTCTGTATCCGGTGATAATCACTGTAGCTTCATCTATGTTGGAAATGCCGGCAAAATCAACGAGAGGAGCGAAACAACCTACGAAGATATCGTCCTTCCCAGCAGCTTTCTTCTTCTTGGCCTGGAAGTCTTTGGATCATAGTGACCTGTCGTCACCAATATGTTTACATTGATGAACCTCGTGGAAAACCCGTTCAAACATTTTCTAAGCATACTATCAACCCGCACCGGGGTCTCCAGGCTGTAGATTCGTCTCATCGAGACTGCGTATTTCCCAAATCCAGGCCGCACGAGCAATCCCCCCGTGCAAAGCCAGTGCCCTTCGGGTTCATACGCTTTGGAGTCGTAACATGTTTGCGCTCAACCTCCCGCACGCGGCGATCACAGCCAGGGCCAAATCGAGTTCTACGATGCATATCTATCCCATGCACTGATGGTTCTGCAGCCTACGTCATTGCTTTCAACGCGCGAAACTTGATGTGGAATGTCTCCCAAAGTTGCCATGGCAAAATATCCTGTTGCGCTTCCACTGGCACGCATGTGTCGTATCTGTGCCAACGATATCCGTCCGTAGTAAGCATCAAATACAAAACATACAGGCATTCCAGAATGCCACCTTGTAGTCTGACCAATCCCGCTGAAATCACGTCGACTAGACTAGCATTTCCGAATCTAGCCTTCTCGGTAATTACACGGCGAGCAACAGCAGCCAGGAACACCTCTCACATACTCTCCGACGCGACCATAATGACGCGATACCTAATACTCAGTGTCTTCACCACATGTCTCAACACAGTCGCGAAGTCAAACGTATCCGCTTGTTCTATCACGGTATAATGTTCTTCGAGACATCGCCCAAACCCACCCATGTCGTCGATCAAAAGTTGCACCATTTTGTCACATCCGAACTTTTGAAAGACTATCATTGGGCGCGACAACTTTGGCAGTCGTTGGCGAACACGCCATTGCGAGGACGGATAGGTATTTACTCACTGGCTCATAAATCGTCGCTGAGGCAACTGCAATTACCCACTAATCCGATCCGTTCATGATACCACAGAGAGTGCCCAGTGCATAGTTTAAATGTGGCGATATGCTGCCAGCTTCTCGTTCTAGATACTAAATACAACTTTACGCACATTTCGCGCGGACGCACGTCGGCTAGCTGCGATAACATCGTAAGATATCGCTTGGCGGCACGTGATGTTCCGGGTCTAAGCAAAACGTATCCCATGTAGCAAATCCTGGAGATGGTACAGCATTCGAGTTCCGATCTCCAAACTGGCGTGAGCGAAAAAGAGCGACGTCGTTGCATTATCAAACGAGACGTTGAACGGGAACGCGTTCTGCAGCAGCGAAAGCATCTCCTTGTTGTTGTTGTCCGTGAGGACGTCGTTTACAAGCCGGTCAGGAGCCGCGATTTCCCCGTTCCTGGACCATCAATGCATAGAAACGGGGGTCGCACATTTTGTCGTGAGCGCCACGTTTCCAGGCAGCAAAGTTCGTGGGGAGAGCTGTCGCGACGCTGTCTAGCTTGGATGGCTTCTGAAAATCCCACTGCGACCTCACTGGCGATGCAAGTGGCTCCGCGGACCGCGGTGAAACGGAAATTGCTGGTCGCTGTCGTACGTGTTCTGGCACCACCACTCGCACGTGTTCGGGGATCTATCCGGATATCACATCATCACCACTGACTTCGACCCACACGATCTCCTCCGGCAAGACCACCGAGTTTAGCGACGCAATCTCGTTGACCAACGGCGTCAGGCCACTGGATTCACTCACACCGTCTTTCACCGCTTTCACGTTCAGCCACTGGTCACCCTGCTTTGTCAGGAAGAGCTGCAGCTGGTCCGGTTCACACATGAGTGTGCGTCACTTCTTGTTCTGGATAGCTTCCTTCAGGGGATACACTGGCTTCCACTCCTCAGTCTGAAACCGGGTTTTCCTGCACTCTAACGCAACGCACAAATGGGGAATTCAGCTTCGTGTATTGAATGATACGCAGACGCATGTAGGAAGGCCCCGCGATAGCGGAACCCCCCTTGGGATGTGGTGGGTGGGTCTTATCTCGCGGCAAAACCGGAAATGGCCCAAGCGGCGGTGGTTGTGCTCGCTCAGTGCACGAAGGGCCATTTCCGTTTCCCTAATTGGCTCCGGAAATAGTTGTTCCTACACTCTAACGCAACGCACAAATGGGGAATTCAGCTTCGTGTATTGAATGATACGCAGACGCATGTAGGAAGACCCCGCGATAGCGGAACCCCCTATTGACTGACTGTCGTGCGCCTGCGTATCACTCAAATGGCCGGCATTTCGGGGCTGGTATCAGATATCATCGTCGGCGCGATCGTCGCAGCAACTTCGTCGTTCATCCTTGTGTACGCCTTGAAGGCATCGGACACCCATCGTCCATGAAATTGAATCGTCAGAGCATCAACACCTCGTCTGTACATCTGAGTCGCTCCTCCTGCGCGGAGCGAATGTGTAGCAAATTGTGAGCTTTCCAGTCCCAGAGTTTCTGCGGCGCGTCGAATGGTGGATGTTATCCTTGCGGCCGAGATCGCATGTTGCTTTCGATCGGGTGAAAGGAACGCCGCTATTGGGAGTTGAGCACCGACTGGTCCACGGAAAGGCTTTAGGCAGAGTGCTCCGAACACCGGGCAAATGTACGGGTGGCCGGAGCGAGTGAGGATCCTGGTCGTTGGGGGGCCAAGTTGATTCGTCTTTGATCCTCGTAGCCGGATTGCAACTGAGTCAGCTAGAGCAGGCAGATGCGTCGGTTGTCCGCTTTTGTTCGTGATAGCGACATCTTCGTCGCGTAGCGCAAGCCACTGGAAAGTCTTGCCTCTCGCTGCGATTTCGGAGCGGCGTAGGAGGAAGAAGAAGGCCATGCACAGCACCCCCCAGAGCATGCGATCGCCAGCGTCCGTCGGGTCGAGAGCGAGATAGCAGGTTTCTAGTATTTGAATGGTGACCGGAGCTTTACGGACCGATGGCGTGTCGAGGCGGCGAATGCCTTTGAGAAGCATGCGAATCTGAGGATGGCCGAATATTGATGGCGCGTCGGCCGCGTTGAGAAAATGTTGCACGCCATGAAGTAGACCGGAGATGGAAGCACTGCGCAAGCCCCGCTGATGGGCGTCGAGGATAAAACGTGTGAGGAGTGCAATATTGATGGCGCGTCGGCCGCGTTGAGAAAATGTTGCACGCCATGAAGTAGACCGGAGATGGAAGCACTGCGGAAGCCCCGCTGATGGGCGTCGAGGATAAAACGTGTGAGGAGTGCAACAAACATGTTGCGGTCGATGGTTGAGGCGTACGGGTCGGCGTCGACAGTTGAACATAGGGAGCACCATTGTTCGAATGCCCTCCGATACTTGACAAGAGTTGTCTGGGCTACAGAGTTTTCTCTGAGATGTCGCGCCAAGACTTGCTGAATGTTGTCGAGGAATTCTGTGTCTGTGTAGCAGACCAACACATAGTTAGTTCACGGAAGCGGTTAGCCGTAGCCCTGTTTTGCGAGACGCGGGATCCCAAGTCCGCCAGTGTATTTGATCTCCCCGGTACATGATGTGAGGAGAACCGGAGATTGTACGTGACTTCCCATAATGCCAGCAGCCTGAGTATAGTCTGCGCTCTCGGATTCCGGCTGGAAAACTTGGATTGCCATGAAACTGCTGAAGTGTTGTCAATATTGAAATGCACGTGGACCGAGAGAAATGCCGGTGGACGTTGCCATTCGGGTCCCCAGGCAGGAACCGCAAAGGCGAGTGACAGGAGCTCGCGGAAATTAATGTCAAAGTTGTTGGCGTCACCGGCCTGAAACGCATTGATAAGCTTGCGTTCCTCGTCTGAGAATTCGTATGTCAGGTACTTGCGTCTGGATGCATCGATAGCACACAGGCCGTAGTTTGACGCATCGACATATACCTCGACATCAGTAGGTGGTGTATCACCGAAGTACTGTAATGGTATGCCGTTAAAGGTGCCCGAGTCGAGGATGTGGAGCCACCATAGTAGGTCATCGGCCATTGTGTGTGTGACCGAAACGCGATGAGGTCTTCGACCAGAGTTGACAGAACGTAAGCGCTGTAAGAACGCTCTTGCCGGGCGAATGCACGTCGCCACATGGCGTAGCGAGCCAACGAGAGAGCGAAATTCGGTTCGTGTCATCGATGAAGCGAGGAGTGCCTGCCGAATTCGGTTACGGGCCTTCAGGATTTTGTTTTCAGGCATCGATACAGTTAGCTGTTTGCGTCGAATATGAGCCCAAGTACTTTGAGTCGTTGATGCCAGCCGGTAAATGTGTCTTCGTTGATGGACGCGGGGCCCAGGATCAGAATCATAGCTCTGCGCAGAGAGCGCTCTGCTTCCGCGCACACACCGGGGTGATCGTTTGCCACGTTAACATGATCATCAACCCAGTGATAGCTGTAAAAGGGGTTTCCGGTGTAGGTGCACTTTGTTGACCCGTGAACGTGTGAGATGGCTCCACCGTAGATTTCGTATTCTGCGGGAGACAGCGTCCATCCGAATGGTGCGAATAAATCAATTACGAGAGCGTTGGCTTCAGGAATGCGCCCCCAAAAAGGTACACGCTTTCTGTATGAACTGCCACGTTGCGGAACGCCGAGGCAACGTCACCGCCCATAAGTTTCGTCGGTTGTGAGGACCCGGATTCTAGAGCAGTGGACAGAATCTGTCGGGCCACTGATGTGCACGGTTCGTACGTTGGTGCTGGCGTCGTACTGCCGTCTGTCACATCGTTGACGGAGAGGCCTTCGGGGAAAGACAGATCGTGTATGGTCCGCCCGGCAACGCTCGGATCTTTGTCGCCCTTCGCAACCACCCCAAACCGGCTGAGAACGACTTCAGGCCAGATGTCGAGAATATCTAAGTCGAGCACGAGAGTTCTGCCTCTATCTTGCTCGTGTTGGATGTTTGCGATTAAAACATTGATGTATGACGATGATGAAGCGTGATTTTCGGGGTACCGTGGGCGTAGGGATAGATCAACGTCCGACCGCAGGTGGACTCTGATGCCTTCTGCTGCGGTTTTCTGCAAGCGGTTGAGGTGCTTGTAGGTCGAACAGAACTGGTTCACGTGGTCCGGATTGATTGCCTTGTTTGGTCGATAATCTTCACGGGTCTGAAAGCGCCATAGTTCAACAAAACGTGGCAGGGATATTCGCGTTCGTCGGATGCACTCCGATATTGTAGTCTGCATTGTACTGTCCAGCGATGGTGAAGTCATATCAGCGGGTGCTGGAGGTTGTGGGGTGGGAAACGAAAGTCCGACTTCCGCGAAGCTGGCCTGAAGAAATCGTTGTCTGCGTAGAGCCCACAGAGCTAGATCTGTAGTGCATCGGTCTTGGAACTCTGTGAGGGCCTCAATGGAGGGTACACGTAGGGACATCGATTCCCCTTGTTTTATCTGGGTTGAGTGAAGTCCGGGCGATTGTTGGTAAGCGGGTACCGTTACCTGAAAGACGGGTGAGTTTGATGGGCGGTTGAGGCGGTCTTCGCAACTAGAGCTTTGCACGTCGAGCTGAGTGTTACCTGAAAATATGACGTCGGCAACCTTTGCCGAACACGCGCCGCTGGCGCGCGTACGTTTGCGCTCGCTGAGCGGAGTGTATTCTGTGGCGTCGCTGACGCTGTGCTCGTTGAGCCACGGATGTTTCGTTGCGCCGCTGGCGCTGTGCTTGTTGAGCTGATCGGGTAGTGTAGCGTAGTCGACCTTGCCGACGTTGATCGCAGCTGGGTTAGTAAGGCAGAGCTCGCTGGGCTGGGTCGGGTTCGATGCGTCGTTGCGTTTGCGAGGCGGATTGTGTGGCATGATACGGCCTTGGCTAGGGGCATCGCTTGAAACGAATATAGGAGCGTCGCGGGTGCACTCGTGTTCCAGCTCACGTTGTAATCCAGATTTCATACGCGCTGAGTATGAATGTTGCGTCGCCAGGCTTGAGTTGAGGCTTGGCGATGAGAAATCGAGAGGATAGTTGTGATGTTGTAGTGAATGCCATTGTGTATTGATTGTGCAGTCGACTGGCATCGCAACCACCTCTACGCACCGTCAATTGTTCTGGTTTCGGCCGCGTGGGCGCGGACGAGTAGCACGTGGCACCCCGACATTATTCTTCGCCCAAGCTAGAAGATCAGGGTGGAGGGCCGTTGGCCATGTGTAGACGCAATTGGGCAAGTTGCATTGCTGCTCGCCGCCTGGGCACCCGTTACCTGAAAAGTGGCGCAGGCATGACATTTCGTTGCGATCGTTTCTCGGGAGTAGATGCGCCAGGTTTGCCGGCAGTTTGGTTGCCAAAGTCGGTCGCTGTTGCTGCTGTTGGCGCGTCTGTCCAGTAGCGGGACGGGGCGCGTTGCGCAGGTCGGGTCTGCTAATACCGGGTGCCGGTTGGGGTTGATGCTGGCGAAGCTTGTCTTGGTCATCCCTGTAGCGGTTCGTCTCCGTGACAAGATCCGCGATCCACTGAGGAGAGTCGGCCGAGATAGCGCTAA
>KE587565.1:1590-28386 GCA_000443045.1 Phytophthora x cambivora | reverse complement strand
GATTGGCGCGGAGCGTCGGTATGGCTGAGGAGGAGGGGGGGGGCTGGAGCAGGAGGTTGTTCTTATCTCGCGGCAAAACCGGAAATTACCCAAGCGGCGGTGGTTGTGCTCGCTCAGTGCACGAAGGGCCATTTCCGTTTCCCTTTTTGGCTCCGGAAATAGTTGGTGATGCGAGTACCGGGGTCCGGCTGAGACCCCGAGGTCCCGCCAACTGATTCAATTACCCAGGCAGTCACCCAGTACGTCGATGGCCTAATGGGTTCGCGTAAATATGACGTGGGCCACGAGGTCTTGATCCCTCTTGATTAGTCTTCGTCTTAACAAAGATAACCCCAACGCAATCATCTTTCTCCACGATATGCTGTGTTTGGACAGTCTGAACCGACATCGAGCGACACGTCAAATCCCACTGTGAACTCATAAAAAGATGCGAAAATCCTCCATCACAAGTCACGAGAGTCGAATAGCATAGTTCCTTATAAAGGGAGTATGTGAGAGGCTGATTTCCATAAGTCTTTGGGGTGCTGGTCTGGCCTTCATTCGCCTCTATCCGCATCAAACGCGAGAACGGTTGTTTCATGTCGTCAATATACTCAGGAGGCAGCGCAAGACGCTTCACGCGATAGAGGTCCTTGATAGTACCTCGGTACCCGTGCTCAGAGTTGCCGTCTTCACATATGGGTTTTTGTACACAAGAAACTGCTCAAAAACATTCAGTGTAAACTCAGTTAAATTGTGATCGTCATCAGCGCCGAAAAATCTGGCGGGGGCTTTTGCGACCTCGTTTCTGGTCCACGTTTTAATCCCATTAAGACCCTTGTACTCCCCCTAGTTTTCTTGGCGGTGCATGCATAACGTATCGACTCGACGTCGGTGCGGCTGGAACTGTGCGCTTTGAGAGCTTCCACCCACTCATGCTGCTGCTCAGTACGATGTCTTTTGTGTTCTGTGTGGACAGATTTTAGCCAATAGAACCAGTTGTGTTAGCGTTGATGGCTCCCGTTTACGTTCGCTTAGAAGAACTGGATGGTATGAGGCTAACAGTGAAGTCCAGTCAAACGCTGAGTGAAAAAAACATTTCCAGTAAAATATCAGCTGTCCACGCCGACGATTTGTCCGGAAGCCTTATATAGTACTTCCGCGGCAAAAGCAAGAGTGCGTGGGTTGGGAGCGGCAAAAGCGAGAGTGCGACCTCCTACATGCTGGTCACTTGACTTCACTATCTTCAATGAATTCTCCAGCGACGTATATCCGTGGGTGCAAAGAATGTTGCTAATGCAGTCAAGTCGATCTGCTCTCCGTTGGTAACTTTTAGCTCTCAACGCGAATGGAGGGCTTGTGTGCACCTGCCATTTACGCTACAGCACGTGATAGCTCTAGCATTCACGCTTCGAACACCATATCAAGATCCGCTTTTCTAGTATCTTGATAAATGTATGTGGGCATGATTTCGACGCTTCGGAACGGGGCACAACACAGGTCACCCCAACTAACTACGTTTTTGTATGGCGGCCGTGATGTCATGAAGAGATCGTCGCTTTCGTTGTGGCTTGGAAGCCTCCCCCTCGAGCGCAGCCGGACGAAGTTCGTTCTTGTGGTTTGCAGCCTGCTGAGCCGCCAATGCATTCCGCGCTTGGATCGTGCCTTCAACACTGTGTTGCGTGGCGTTGGAGCGTTGCTCGACTCGCCGAGCTGTCAGAGCCACAACGTCCTCTTGACACATAGCTCGCCGTTCCATCAACTCCTGTTTCGCGACCTGCTGCTTCGCCGCCTTCATGCGGCCCACTTCAAGGCGTTTCATGTATCGGCGGAGGCGGTTTGACTCTGTGTCCTCTGCACGCATGTCCTTGAGTTCGACATGGTCATTGAGCACCTCACGCATTTCAACACTCGTCAAAAGAACACCCTCGGTAATCGACGGGGTTACGAAGGCGCCTCGTGCTCAAGGCTTTGTCTGCGAAATCACTAAGTTCTTCGCGTGCCACATTGAGCGCATTCAGATCCAAACATTGGCGCTGCAAGCTCTGCTTCTGACGCTCCGTAAGCTGCAAATCAGATGCCGATGTTGCTAGAGCTGCGTAATGAGGAACTGCTTCTTGTGCTGGTTCGAGAGAGAGCCGACCATCATTTCAAACATGATGTCGACGTTAAATGGAAATATGCCGATCTTGAAGAACCCATGGCGAATGTTTGTTGGTGAAAAAGCCTTTTTAAACGGGACGCGAGTAAGGGCGGGAATATCCTCCCGCGTAGGCAGTGCTGCGTCGCCCTAACATTTCATCTTCGGAAACGCTACTAAATCGTCGTTAGAGGGGTGTTTGAATGTTCGAAACACGCTGACGTCCAGCGGCTGCAAAAAATGCGACGTGTGTGACGGCAGTAGAAACAACTTGATGTAGTTGGCGACAGCAAATTCCACAGCTTGTTGCGAGAGATGTGACAAATGGCCGTCCATAGTCAACACTTGCGGGCGCACCGCGCCGATGTTGTTGACGAAAAACTTCAGCCAATGGAAATGTACATTCCCGTTGATGTTACTACTTTCTGTCATCGCACAGACAGATCCGACCACAGCATCTTCTAGCCATCCAAGTTTCCGATGCTCTCCAGCAAAAATATGCATCGGTGGATCGCACCACCCGCTGCATTTACGCACCCCATCACAGACAAATCCTCGCGGTTGTGTGAGCGTCATGTGTTAGCCGCGAGTCCGCGCGAGCACAGAACCCTTGTCTTCACGGTTCCTTGAGCACAGACACCAGTCTCGTCGCAATTCCAAATATGTTCGGCTGTGACTCCACTAACCACAGGCTCCAGGCGGCTAGTGTAGCCTCAAGCTATTTCCTCCGTTGAATGCTGTGCTCTCTTTTCATCCAAAATTTGTGGCTTTCACCACGACATCTCCTTTTTGTGCCTCTTGACAAACCGACCGATCCACCACTTGTTCAGGAATCCTAGCGACATATGGCTGTGATATAGTTGGCTAAAATTCTACGCGACAACCCGGATGTCTGCGACCTGTCGCCCACCCCCGGATGTGAGCAATACCGCGATGGCGAGCGTTTCCCGGAACTGGTTGACCTAGCAAGATGCAAGCGTGGTGGTCACTACCTATCACTCCTGGATCCCAGTTCCGAGACCTGTTGCGCGTGTCGTTTGTCGCTCACGTCGGACATTTCGGTGGAAACCATGGATGTTCTGGGATGCGCCGTATACGGATGCATCTGAGTATGTGATGGCCGGTCCCAGTTTCGACACCCGATTCCAGTTGGTTTCTCGGATCCCAGTATTACTTCTGGGATTCGGGCGGTCGAAGAGGATCCCAGGCTATGTAGACAGATCCCAGGATGGTGTCGAACACATGGCACCGATGGGCCGGCTATTGCCGATTCCAGTCACTCGGCAAGTCCCAGTGTGTTCGCTCGGATCCCAGTTTGTGGTGTGACCATGGTCTCTGGGTGATGCTGGTGTATCAGGGATGTTGTTTGGACCACATTGCTATCTTCGGTGAAAGCGACCCCTCGCGTGGAATGCCGTTTGGGACCGGTCGCGATGGGTGCAAATCAGGTTAGGCATCCCAGCTGAGATTCGATGACCTCACATATTCGAGCCAATGGGCGACCCGATTTGCTCAAGTCACGGATTACGTGCCAGACACCACGTTGAACCCACGATGTCAGCCAATCCTGGCCGCTCGTCATTCAGTTCAGTAAGTTTGTAGCAATTAGTGCGGAGGGGCGGTAGGCCTCCGTTCGCATGTGTAAAGATTCAATCAAAGTTCGATTTGCCCGGAAAGACGCAAGTGAGTGCCGTGAATTCGCAAAGTGCTCAAGCAGCGCAGTGGTCAAGTGCCTGAGAGTGTAATTCGTCCATCCAATAAAATTCAAGTCCGTTAACCAAGTTATTTCGGCTCCTGCTGTTCTGGCTTTGTAATTTCGTGTTTCTACTCGCTGATCGTCGGACTTCGGTCTGGTACTTCATATTTTTGCGTCGGAGGTGACCGGCGCTGAGGTTTCGTGGAAGCGGTTTCGGGGATAGTGGTTCCCAGTACTGCTTTGGTGGTTCGTGTGGTGCAGGCAACTGGGATAGTGGTTCCCAGACCTGCTGTTCACCGCCCAAGTAGACGTGGTGCGCGGGAGTCCCGGGGTGCAGAAGAAGAACCTCGAGCAAGGACAGGCTCTAACCCGAGTCAAAGCTCTTGGCCCTTCTGGACCGAGGAGCGAGTGAAGGTCCCAGTATGTGGAGTCCCAGGGTGCAGAAGAAGAACCCCGATCAAGGACAGACTCTAACCCGAGTCAATACTCTTGGCCCCACTGGATCGAGGAGCGAGTGAAGGTCCCGATAAGCGGTTCTCAGTCTGAACCGCGGCGAAAGTGAAGTGACTGAGTCGGCTCGAAGCCGGAGTCGCGGAAGGTGGAGGTTGGTACGGCCTGTATCCAAGGCCTGAGAAGAGAAGTGGGCAAGAGTGTGTGTGAGAAGTCGCGTGTGATATTGTGATTTCCACCTATATTTGGATATCTAGGGCGATTGGTGAAGTCTCCAGCAAACCGACTAATACACTTATGATTGGACAAAAACATCAACTAACCAATTCCGATTGGACAAAAGCGTGCACATCCTTCAACGTTCGCACCTACAGTGTAGGTCTTGCAGTGGAACTACTTCTGATAATAAATATTTTATGCAATTGAAAAGGGTTGTCAATGGAAATAAGCCTGATAGGGCATATTTAATGCAATTACAGAGGGAGGTCCAGTAGCGGGCGGTTGATTCAACGAACCGACCAGTCCAATTTGGAGTAGAACCCACAACATATAACAAGAAAACTCGGGGGCATTTCGAGTTCGGATCAACGCGTGCAGACTGGGACCAACCGAGCGAGAGCCACCTCCGCCCGGGTAGTGTCTGGGAACTTCTGGAATCAAGCAGCAGCTGGTGTGGCCGACCCGTGTCTGGGCCCACAGCGTATCCGTAGTCAAGAACCAGTCAAGGGATTTGCAAGGCGAGGCGCACACGCCCGCTCGACTCATCCGAGAGTTGAGTGATTCTGGGATCAAGGAACTGGGTACTGGGATTCTGGAGATATACTGGATCTGGGAATCCAATTCTGGGATTCTGGGAAGGCACCTCACCACAACTCGTGCGCGTGCCCGGATCGGGAAACGACTTTGGACGGACGCTAATCGACTGTGTCGACTAGTGCTGAAAATAAGTGTTGAGATGAGTGAGACGTCGCTTCGGCTAGGTCTGAGGGTGGTCAACGTCCCAGCGAGGGATGTGGCCGAAGTGGCTGGGACTCCAGGGGCGATGTGGTCGACCCCAAGTGTCCCAGAACCGAGTGCTGGTCCGAGTGTGGCTCGTACAAGTGAGCAGAGTCCCATTGTTGAGCCGGAAACGCCACCGACGGAAGACATCGATCCACCACCCGAATCTCCGATGAAGAGCGTTGAAGGAAAGACAAGTGGTGGTCCGAGTTTCCCGTCTGTACACCAAGTGTTGACGGTGAAGACCGATCAGGATGCTGCTGCGACTGCGAGTGCCCAGAGACAGAGTGTCCACCCGGAGCCAACTGCTGTGGATATCCAAGGTAGCCAAGTCGAGGGTGGTACGCTCAGCCTTCTGGGCAAACGCGAGTTGTAGGTAAAGGCGCATGGGATAGCCGAGACAGGGACGGACGCGGTCCGTCTGGATTTCGCGCCTGGTGTTTGCCTTCTGGACATGTGGACAGTGGCCCCTGGTCGAGCACGTTGTGGCCCGAGCAGCGCCGAACCAAGTGTTTGGAAGGCGTTCGTGAGAGTGGTGAAGCTGGGATGATACTGGCACATTTCCCAGAGATGACGGATGCTGAGATGTTTTCATATGGTCGCTCAGCTCGAACGCCTCCTGAAGTCGTCCAACCGGTTGATGTCGCCTACAATCCGAATCATAATGGTTACGATTTGTGGGGATTCATCCGAGTGGCTGGGTTGACCCGGTTCCCTTCCGGGGGATGGCTTAATGTATTCCGAGCTGAGCGTCGCCATATTCCAGTAGTGTCTGATCTCCGAGCTGTCACGATGTCTCTCAAACTGATGCCGCCAGTCGTGTGTGTGGCTGTGCTCCAGACGATGCTTTGGGAAGCAGGATATGAGTTCATGAACCGTTCCGGTGTGGCCGATATTGTCTGAGGTAGCTTGAGTCCCAGAATCCCAGGTGCGGATGGAGATTGAGTGTATTGGGCATTCCATTGGCACTGAGCTTGCAGCCTGGAATGCCGCAGTCGGGTCTACATCGTATTTCGTGCGAAAAGTCACAGATCCGGTGTTGATGGCTTCTACGACTCCGTGTGGTTTCTCGGATGATAGAGATGGCGACGCCCTGGTGGGCGAGGACACTCAGTTGTTCCTTGGGCCTGAAGTGGTGATGCGACTCCAGCTTACCGGGTTGAGACCTCGGAGCCCAGTGTCCAGTAACGAAGATTAACCATCCCGGAAGCAACCCCAGTTAATTCGATCTGAAGCTGGGAATTCGATTCCATCTTGGCATTGTTCCAGTGAAACTGTAATGGGGCCAGGATTGGCCAGTGTCCTTTTCAAGGAAAAGGAATGTTCTCTAGTGTGGACCACACCGGTCAGTGTGGCCCACAAGAACTGAGTGTCATACACCACGATGAGTACGGTGTACCAGGAGCCCTTCAATAGAACATTCACGGTAGACCTCCCCATGTACTATGATAAGTTAGGGGTCGGTCGTACTTAGGGCGACGACGCACAGGAGCCAACCGCTGAGGAAGATCGCCATTTAGACCGGGATTCAGTATGCAGCTAGAAAGCAGTAGATAGAACTTTATGAGTGTTATTAATACAAGACAGTTTAACTCTAACCTTCAAGTGTACAAGTCTCGTTAATACTCGGTGTTAAAGGAGACCGATAAGGCAGGCCTTTTGTACTAGGGACAACAGAGACGCCAGGCGTCTGTTGTGGTTAGCGTGTTACGCTTCCTCTAAGCTACGGTGCGTGTGACCCCCGTCACACCTTGTAGCACTTGTAGTCAATCCCGCGACCGACGCGGATCTCTACAATCAGGGTCTTTTTGAGTATGGAAGAATCAGGGAGTCGGCTGCTGGCGCGGCAGGGCTTTCCTCACCTCTCCGATGCCCAGCGGGCTACGCTGGAGAAAATGGCCAGCCTCCTGGGCGAGGCAGCCTTCGCTGGATTTCCCAGCCTTCCTGCTGAGCAGCAAAGGGCGCGCGCGGAACGCTTCGACAAGTACGAGTCGTCGCTGATTGCTCACATGAGCGCTGCTACGCAGGAAGCCGCTCGTGCAACGATAGGAGCTGAGGCACAGAGTGCGGCACAAGCGTCCGCCACGAATACGGCCTCATTTGCTGCGCGTCCAACTACGACGAAGCCCGTCAAGATGTCGGTTCTGACGTTCGACGGCAAAGACTCAGACAGTCTTGTCTTCTGGGTCCGCGAGATCGAGATCGCGCTGAGCGCTGGTTGGATATACGACGCGCGGCTCAAGTAGCGTTCGCGCTGTCCAACCTGGGAGGGCGCGCACGCGCATGGGTCATGACCCGTGAAACGGCGACGCCGGGGTACTTTACCTCGTGGTCGTTCATGGAGCTACGCTCCACCTTCCTCCTTGCCAATTTGGCATATCATCACCGCTCCAGTTTCTTGCGGTGCAAGCAAGGCAAGCGTTCGCTTCAAGACTACGTCATGGAGCTCCATAACCTCGAAGCCGCCATGGCCGGCGCACCCCTCTCCGAGGACGTCAAGGTGACGATCTTCATGGCCGGTGTCCGCAAGGGTCTGGTTCGGACGGAGCTCTTCCGGCGTCAGCCGAAGACCTTCAATGAGGCGGTCCACATCGCTATGTTGGAGGAGCACTGCGTGCGCTCTGCGCAAGGGCACGCCTCATGGCGAAGCAAGTGAGGGTCCCACTCCGATGGAGATCTCTCTTGCCGAGTCGGCACGCTCCCAGAAGACGCAACAGGCGAGCGGGCGCTGTTTCGGTTGTAACCAACCTGGTCACTTCCGCCGGAGCTGCCCCACTAACCCATGGAAGGCGCCACGCGACAAGAAGTACGCGGCGCGTCTGGCTCTCACCAGCCTCGAGGCGACGGAGTCGGAAAACGGCGACTCCCAGTAGGGCGGGACGCCCTGCTGGGAGACTTCTCTCCTCTTCGAGGAAGGTGAGTCCCTCATCAGCCTCTCCAAAGGAGCAAGTCCCTGGGACGACACTTCTGTGTCTCTCAGTGGCCGCCGCGCGGTCTAACCTCGTGGTCGTCACTCCCAGCTTGAAAGGGTATCCAGAACCGACGACGGTCCTGATCGATTCAGGGGCGTCGTTCAATTTGCGATGAAAGCCAGTGTGGCTAGGAACAGTGCATTGTATGCTAATGCTTTAGAAGCTTCTAAGAGTAATATCAATGTTTCTGTTCGCGTATCGACTGGCTCCATCGTGTCTACACGCAAGGTTACCATACCCTTAAGCGTGAAGTTTGACGACTTCAATTCGGTCGAACCATTTATCGTCTTGGACATGGATGATTGGTACGATCTTATTCTCGGCATGCCTTGGCTTACTAAGCACGAGCCGTGGATAGACTGGCGTAGTCGCACCATTGTTGCCACCCCCTCGCGGACAGAGCCCTGACGGGTCATGTCCCCTCCTCTTCCCGAGACGGGTTTGTGCATGAGCAGCGTGTGCCACGCGGCGAACGGCAGTGTGCCGGCACTACAGAAGTGTTGGAACTGCCTATGGCATCGCCTCCACGAGCGCGAGAGCTCGAGGTAGGTGGTGGAGAAGACCCGCAGGATCCTAGTACCTCTCCGGGTAGAGGACAGGGTTCTGCAGTTTGCAACCGAGTTACACTTGCCCAAGGGGCAGTGAAGACTCAAGGCGCGGACGCTGCAACAGCTCGCGCAGGCAGGGGTGGTAGCGTTAGAGCTCCCCCTACGCAACGCGTGGTGGCTGGTTCAGCCCACGTCGAGAAAGGCGCTGGAGTTGTTGCTCGCGCAAACAAGGGTGGTCGAGTTGGAACTCCAACTACGCAAGGCGTTGTAGCTGGTTAAGCTCGCGCGATGGAAGGCGCTAGAGTTGGGGCTCGCGCACCCACGAGTGGTCGAGCAAGGGCTCCCATTGTCAAGGACAACAAGAGTGACAAGGTCACGAGCACACCCAAGGCAGAGGCGTCTAGCCGCGATGCGGATTCTGCGGGAGGACAAGGTTCCTCAAGTAGTCGACGTCTTCTCGGGCGAACCCAAGGTGGGGGGNGGGGTTGACTCCGTTACCCACAGTAGCAGAGCTACTTGAGTTCGAGGAGCTTTCGTATGTGGAGTTTATGGATTCTCTCAAGGCGGGAGAGTTGGCAGAAGTGGTTATGCTTCGCTCAGAGGGTAGCTCCCTAGAGCTCAACGCGTCGTCGGTCATGGACCCCGAGGTGTTAGAAGACGAACGAACCTCTAAGAGGCAGACGCGGTATGGCGCTGCCATTTTGAAGGACCCTTCGGATCCGTATTAAGCCCTTCTGAAGTAGTTTGCGGATGTCGTTGGCGACGATCCTCCTTCGGTCCTTCCTCCGGATCGGGGCGTGAGGCATGAAATTGATCTCGTACCAGGTACTAACTACTGTGCCACGCGGCAGTGGCCGCTTCCGAAGGAACAGGTCGATGTAATCGACGCCTTCTTCGCGGCAAAGCACGCCGCTGGCATTGTTCGTGAGTCCGAGTCGCCACACTCGTCCCGACGCTCTGCGTGCGCAAACCCAATGGGAAGTGGCGCATCGTGCACGCATTCAACAAGTGGAACGCGGCAACCATTCCGGCGTCGACGCCTATTCTAAGGAAGGACATGTTGCAGAACAACATGGCAGACTGCACAATATTTAGCGCACTCGACATGGTCGATGGCTACTATCAGCTGCTGATGCGTGAGTCGGACATTCCACTTACGGCTGTGAGCACTCCCAGCGGGATGTTGTGGGAATGGTTGGTCATGCCCCAGGGGCTGTCGAACGCCCCCGCCNCGCCACATTCAATCGGCTCGTAACGCAGCTCTCCAGGCCGATGTGGCAGTTTGTACAGACGTATTTGAACGATATCTTCGTGCACAGTCGTGCGTCGGAGGGTAAGACTCACATCTCGACCACCTCCGTGAGGTTCTCATGTGCATGCGCGAATATCGCCTCTACGCGAACATCAAAAGTGTATCTTCGGGGCCGAGAATATTTCCCTTTTTGGGCTGTTTCCTTGGCAAAGACGGTTTCCGTGCGGACCCGGAGAAGGTGTGTTCCATTGCACAATTGCCGCTGCCCGTCTCGCAAAAGGACCTGCGTAAATGGCTCGTCCTGGCCAACTACTTGAACAAATATAGCGCGAATTACGCCGAGATGGCACGGCCTCCAACGAATCTTCTCAAGAAGGATGCCGTGTGGTCCTGCACCTCTGATGCTCAACAGGCTTTTGAAGCTATCAAGAGCAGCCTTCAGAGCGCTCCGATCCTGGTGTTGCCCGACGAAGAGCGTCCTTTCAGCGTGGTATGCGATGCATCCGACTTTACCATTGGCTGTGCCCTGCTGCAGGTGGATGCTGAAGGCAGGGAAAGGGTAGTGTCTTTCCAGTCCCGTCAATTGAAGGCGGCGGAAAAGAACTACCCTGTCCACGACAAAGAACTCTTGGCGATGAAGTACACCTTGGTCAAGTTTCGGGTGCACCTGTTAGGTCAAAAACCCTTTGTGATCTACATAGATCATGCCTCGTTGAGGACGGCGACGTCGTCGCCTCACCTCTCGCAGCGCATGGCGCGGTGGCTTTTATTCTTCGCCGAATACAACTTCACGGTGGAGTACAAACCGGGAAAGCAGAATGTCCTAGCGGACGCGCTCTCCCGGCGGTCAGATTACGAGTTGGCACATCTGGCCTACCTAGAGTCACCGCTCTATTAGCTTATTCGCGAGGCGTACGCCAACGACGACGACCTTGCAGGTCTAGTGGAGGCGCTGAGCGCTCCAAACAAGGCCGTCGAGCTCATGGCGCGACAACGCTCACGTCTGCACCGATACTCGGTAGTGGAGGATTTGCTCTATTACCGAGTAGAAGGGGGCGACGAGCCTCGCATTGTCGTTCTAAACGACAAGGACCTGCGTCATCGCGTCCTCTATTAGGCTCATGACACACCGCTCAGCGGTCACCTGGGGCGGGAGAAGACATTCACGTCTGTGGCCCGCAACTTCTGGTGGCCCCACATGTATAAATGGGTACGTAAGTACGTACAGACATGTGAGACGTGTCAGCGCGTCAAGCCTGCACCCTCGTCGTCCGCTCCTTTGATGAGCTTGCCGGTGCCGGCAGATTGCTGGCGCTCCGTGAGCATGGACTTCATCTTTGAGCTTCCAGCTGATGCGCGGGGGCACACTGGCATATTGGTGTTCGTTTGCCGCCTTAGTAAGATGATGCGGCTGGTCGCGGTGCGAAAGAGTGTGACTGCGCCTAAGGAGGCTCAGCCCATTGTGGACAATGTATTTCGTAATCACGGCCTCCCCGAGGCCTTCGTGAGTGAATGAGACCCAAGATTCGTGTCCCACTTCTGGCAACACCTCTTCCGCCTTCTAGACACGATGTTGGACATGTCCACAGCGGACCATCCTCAGACCGATGGTCAGACTGAGCGGGTAAACCGGGTTCTGGAAGATATTCTCCGCAGTGCCTGCGCAGCAGAGCCCACCAAGTGGAGTATGCTACTCCCACAAGTGGAGTTTGCGCTCAATAATGCAGTGCATTCGTCTACGGGCTTCACTCCGTTCTATGTGAACGGGCTACGGCACCCGTGCACACCGCTGCCGTTGCCCCCGGCGTCGAATTTGGGGGGGAGGCTCACGCCGAAGACCCCAGGGGTCTCAAAGGCCTCCGAACGTCCGTCAAACGGAATTTGCTCTCGTTTATCGAGACCGGAGAAGCTGTCAGACAGCGCGTACGAGACGCCATGGTCGCCGCTCAAGACGCTCAGAAGGAACAAAGTGATCGCCAAGGGCGTAAGAACATGCATGTGTTTAGATTGGGAGACCAAGATTTATTAAATGCTAAGAGCCTTCCTACTCAGGCGGTCTCCGCTGTGGGCAGCACCATGCTGCGACCTCGCTTTGTGGGGGCGTTCACTGTCATAGGGGTCCACAGCCACGCCTACACGCTGGACCTGCCATCGTCCATGGCCGTGCATCCGACGTTCTACGTTGGCTTGCTCGGCCCTATCACCCGGCGGGAGCTGTTGAGCTTGAGGAGCCGGCTGGGTCGCATAGTACTGCTGGAAGGCGTTCGCCATCATCTGAACGAGCTCTTCCTAGGGAAGCGGAGTCGGAGCACGAGCACGAGCCGCTACGCGGCGTGCCTCTTGGGCCTCCAAGCTCCCCACGCGGCCGTACAGGGTACGATTCCAGTCAAGGTGCCACTCCAAGACCTGGAGCACTGACGCGTCATTCTCCTCGCCTCGCGAGCACCTGGTCTGTAAGCGTTCAGCCTCTTCGTCCAGCTGCCGAGGCAGATCCCACACGCGATCACGCAGGAAGTCCAAGTCCCGGCGGACATTCTGGAGGTTCTCCAGGCGGGCCTCCGCATCTTGGACGTGAGCGCGAAGCGCCACCATCTCAGTCCGCTGGCCATCCAGCAGTCTCTGACAGGACTCAACAGCGGGTAGAAGGCCCTCCTGGTCAGGGCGAGAGCCAGTCGTGCGACGCTGAGCGTCCTGGTCCGACACCACTCCCGCTGCGGGCTCCGCCGCCTCTGCTTGGTAATGAGGGCGTCCTCTACTACCATGTCGAGAGGCTACTGAAGCGCCGCGGGCGTAGCGGTCAGTACCAGTACCTGGTGAAGTGGCATGGCTACCCGAGTAGTCGAAACTCGTGGGAGCCTGGGGCTCGCCTCGAGGAGGACTGTGCCGACCTCATGGTCGCTTTTGAGAGTGCCCACGGACCTGGTTGGCGCTGCCAGAGCCGAGAACACTCTTTATTTCTATCGGCTGCGACTGCCATGGCTTCCGAATCTTCTGGCAAACCTCCTCGAGGATGACGCCCGGCGTAGGTATGTGCCGATCAAAGAATCGGTTCGACCAAGTGTCGTCAGCGATCACCTTCGCCATGCGAAAGCGTAGATGACGCTGAGCCAGCAAATCGATCCGGAACGGAGAGTTCAAGAACTCGGGCTCGGGGTAGTCCAGGTGGTGTAACCACCCCTCGAACTCCGTCTCATTCCGTCAAGCCAGTATCCGCCAGGAGCACGGCCGGACTCTTGTGGCACTGTGGTGCGCCTGGGCCAGGTATGCGACTCTGACGAAGGTGCTCGCGGTACTCGTCCCGAGTCCAATAACGCAGCGGGAGTAGCTGGCCTCGTGGTAGTAGCCGACTTCGTGGTCCATGTCGGGCTCCGACTCCTCGTAGTCCACTTGCAAAGACGGATGCGGCGAAGAGCTATGCCCCGGAGGGGAAGTGGTCGCGTCATTTGCGGAAGCCGCATGGTCCTTCGTGGGAGCCCGGGTTCGAGGAGCCGGCGAGTCGGCACCGCTGGCATACCCGGGGTTCGGGATGTCCGTGTCGGACGACTCACTGCTCACCTCCTCGTGAGGACCGGGCCGCAGCACATCCCTGCGCTTGGGCGGCAGCTTCAGGGTCTTCGGGCTCTCCTTCGTGGAGCCCTTCTTCTTCGGAAGCTGCTTGGCAGCGGGCTTCTTCATCACGGGCTTCTTCGGAGCGGGCTTCGAAGTAGCAGCCACCTTCTTCGTCTTCCGCGCAGGCTTCGGCGATGTGGGCGTCTCGTTCGCCTTCGCCTTCGCCTTGGTCATCACGACCTTGAGCTTTTTGGAAGTGGGCAGCTTCTCCGCTTCGTCCGCGTCCTACGCGTGCTTCGTAGAAGTCGGTGGCTCTTTCGCCTTCTCCGTCGCATCCGCAGGCTTCTTGGAAGCCGACGCGTCCTTCGCCTTCTCCTGATCGCCCGAGTGCTTCTTGGAAGCAGGCGCCGGAGGCTTCTCCTCCATGTCGCTTGGGGTGGGCGCGTCGGCGTGGGGCTTGGTGGGGCCTACAACCCGAAGGGCGTCTGGGGCGGGCCGCACGATGATCCGAGTCTCCGTTGTCATCCCCGGTGGGCCTAGCGGTGTGCGCGTGTGTTCGGAAGAGCGTGATTGCCGAATGAGGCTCTGTTCGCGTTTCCGCTGGATTTCCCCACTGGGAAAGGTGCTTCCCGTTTGGGTGGGGGTGTAATGGGGCCAGGATTGGCCAGTGTCCTTTTCAAGGAAAAGGAATGTTCTCTAGTGTGGACCACACCGGTCAGTGTGGCCCACAAGAACTGAGTGTCATACACCACGATGAGTACGGTGTACCAGGAGCCCTTCAATAGAACATTCACGGTAGACCTCCCCATGTACTATGATAAGTTAGGGGTCGGTCGTACTTAGGGCGACGACGCACAGGAGCCAACCGCTGAGGAAGATCGCCATTTAGACCGGGATTCAGTATGCAGCTAGAAAGCAGTAGATAGAACTTTATGAGTGTTATTAATACAAGACAGTTTAACTCTAACCTTCAAGTGTACAAGTCTCGTTAATACTCGGTGTTAAAGGAGACCGATAAGGCAGGCCTTTTGTACTAGGGACAACAGAGACGCCAGGCGTCTGTTGTGGTTAGCGTGTTACGCTTCCTCTAAGCTACGGTGCGTGTGACCCCCGTCACAGAAACCTCGGGGGGTACCCAGTTCAGAACTCGGGACCCAGTTCCGAGTGTCGTTGGTGCTAACAATGGTTCCGACTCATCCATGAAGCAGTTGGACGATGGAATGAATCTGTCTGGATTAAGTCCCTCGTCATGTCTGTTTCAGACACCATGGGTGGGGCTGGGATCCCAGCTTTAACGCAAGGAGCGACTGTCATGATGGGCTCGACCGGGACTGGGACGCAAAGTTCGTTTTCGGGTATGATGATCTCAGTAACAACCACCGGATCAAACGAGTGTGAGCACAGTCCGGGCTGAGGCTGGGATGAACCCAGCAAATGTCCCACTGCCGGATACTCCGTGCTCCAAGCGTTCAACGTCATGCAACTGGCCTATGCAAGGAGATTTTCCAGCTCCCAGCAGTTACCGGCCAGTTCAGACGACGCATATGGTTGGAATTCCCAGTGTGTTGACTTCGAGCGAGTCGTAGAGTACTCTACGTGCTGCGGCCCAGTCGCAGCAAGAGGCTGCTCAGTCCCATACTGCTGGTATAGCTTAGATTGAAGCCCGCCAAACCCAGAAAGTCCGAGAATTGGAAGACAGACTGAGACAGGTCATCGCTACTAGCGACGCTGATAAGGAACGGTACATGACCGGCAAACGAAGCTGGAATCACTGGTGTCCCACATGGATGATTTTCGACAACGTGCTGAGTCTGATTAACAGGAGCAGTTGAGGGCGCTCGAGAAGCTTGCCCAACAGCGCGTCGCAAAAAGAGACCGATATGCAAGGCTGACGAGGCCAAAGCCCAGTATCTGCTACAGGTACAACGACAACTCCAGGGGTCCGAGGCTCATGCTCGGCAGGCAGAATTACGAAAGACACATGAAGTCGATGCCGCTCGAATCTGAGCTGAGTATGAGGCCGAGCTGAAACATCTCCAGGATAAGTGTGAGCGTGAACAAGCTGAGAGTGTGCAAGCGGTGAAAGAACAGGAAGAAAAGATACGTCGCTTTCAAGTAGCTCAAGACCAACTTTATCACCTAGCACATTCCCGTTCCCAGCCTGTCATGCCTCCTGTCCCAGTTGAGACTCCAAAGATTACACCCCAAGTCCGAGATGTCAGTGATCCATTGGCTACTCAGGTCGCACAGCTGGTTCGAATCGTCCAACAGTTGCAGAGTAATCAAGCGCACATTGCTTCGACAGAGATGGTGCACCGAACTGACAAGTCACAGAAGATCGCTCAGGATGGTCGCACCCCAGTCAAATCCAGATCGACAATCCCGGCTAAGACTGATGGTCGTAAGAAACGGACTGTTAAGTCGGGCGGGAAAGGGGATGACGGTTACGACTCAGATGGTTCCAGCTTGAGTGACTCGTCACAGGATGGACTGGCAGGTCAGTTCAGTACCGCGTCTCAGCCCAAACCAGTTGATACTGGGACGGGGACGCGCGTGGTGGTTCAAGCAATGATACCCCACGATGCGCTGGGGAAGTTTGATGAACGCGCTGCGTTGGAGGACTGAGTGAATTGGTGGGAGCGCTTTATGTACTACGCCACCATGGCTCCGTGGGACGAGACGACCCGGATTGTCCAACTAAGGATGAGATTGACCGGGGCGTTAAAGGATTGGTGTGCTCAACTTCCTGACACCACTCGCTCGGACTAGAAAAGATTTTCCCGTGTCTTTAAGAAGGAGTGGTGCTGATCCGTAGGCTCTCGAGCCGAGCGTTATTATAACGCTGAGATCCGAGAAGCCGAGACTCCCAGAATGTTCCTGTACCGACTCAACCGTGCTGCCAAGAGAGCAAGTATTGTATATGAGAAGTCGACAGCTGATCGTGAGGCGCACATACAGCGTTTCGTTAAACCACTGGGAAATTCTCGGCTGAGGACTACTTTGCAAGGCCAGCGTTTCGATACACTCAGTGAACTCGAAGAAACCTTGAAGCGTATTGAAGCCCTACAACAAGACGAGAATCGAGACAACCCGGATCACCAACAGAAACGACGTTCAACTCAGAACCTGCAGTTTGGGAGGTTCAAGCCCCCACAACGCCGAGCTGAGGCGCGCGCTTTCGTGGCCGATGGTGTCTCGCCCAGTCCGAGTCAGGGACGCTACGTTCACTTCGAGGATGAGCAAAACTCGGATAAGGAGTATGAATCTGAGAGTCCGCAAGCACAGAGTGAGGGTTCTGGTATCACGAATAACTCCCCGACCACCACTGGATCAACCGAAATCCTCGCGGATCCCAGTCGATTCGACGCTGTGACGGAAGAAGGCATCTTTCGTGTTGCCGAGCAGCTGGCTAGGAAACCCAGACCCGGAACCCAACCGTATGGTGGGGCATCCCAGAATCAAGCAAAATGTGAACAATGTGGGAGCCCCCGTCATGCGACCGACAAGTGTTGGAGTGGTCTGATTTGTGGACGCTGCCATGAAGAAGGACATCCGACCCAGTTCTGCAGACACCAAGCGTGGAGAATTTCATCGTAGGGGGTTGTGCGACATGTGGTCGGCGCTGAAAGCGGTCCAGGATCTGATCCGCGCTGGAGGCTCGATAGACGGCTTGGATCCTGAGGTAGTCCAGACATTGATGGATAACCCGGATCCCGGAACGCCGTTAAAACCACTAGGCTTGCTGGTCCGGGAACCAGTGCGTGACGAGCCGAAGTCCCAAGCACTCTGCGCCTTTGCATATGTGGGCCCAACTCTTCCATGTTGGCGCAGTAATAACACCGAATGTATGATTCCATGTGAAGATGAACGTGTTTATTCTTTCCATGCCGAGTTTGATGATCCGAACCCAGATCCCGAATCCGAGAATCCACTCGAATTCGCCCTGGTGTCCGGAGAACGATATGGCTGGTGCATCCTCACTGGGAACAAACAAGCGATGGCGATGGTACATGGAGCAATATTCAACCACCGCTTGCAGGTATTAATGGATACGGGAGCTACAACGACTATGATAAGTTTGGATCTTGCATGCAGACTCAAACTTAAACTCAGATGTGGCTACCGACTCCGAGTAACTGGTGTTGGAGATGTTCCTACGTATGTGTCTCGCCAAACCCGGATCAAGTTCTCTGGGAGTACGCGTAGTGTATGTGATGGATGTCGGGGTTGGCAACATCGGCGGTGATGTGGAATGCCTTCTCGGAATGGACTTGATGATTGTCGCAGGCGTTCGACTGTGTGCCCATGAAGGAGTGGTGAGGCTCCCCGACGAGGAATCTCTCCTGATGGCCGGAGGCCCAGAAGTGAACCATGTTGGATTGGAAATTCCAGTCCGCCTCCCAGAAGCAATCTACCTTCAACCTGGACGCTCGATAGTTGTTCCAGTGAAGTATGCCCAGGCCAATCCCGAGAAGGATGACAGTAGGCTGGCCATGGCAAGCACTGGGTAACCCAGTTTTTATATGGAACTGGTAGGAAGTCGAAAGCTGTGAAGGTTGTCAACATCTCGGATCAAATAGCTCAGATTTCCCATAACACTGTGGTTGCGTGCCTAGTAGAGAAATGTTACCTCCTAGCTGGCGAATGTTTTGTGAGACTCAGGTCCCGGACATACCAAGAATGGGGCGTGCTCGTCTACGAAGCTGAACCATCTCTCGAATTCCTGAGACGTGAAGAGGAAGTTGCCCGGTTAGAATAATTGAATGGTCCACCCGCTGTGGAACGCCCGAACTACTAATGGCCTGAGAAGCTGCTTCTGAGAAAGAATTCGTCGGACCGGGAACCAACTCAATCCGGTGAAACTGGGATCAGTCCGGGTGAGGCTAGTGCCTACATGGTGTATATTAATCCTCGCTCGGAAGATCATGCTAGGACTCACTGTGAGATCCGGAATTCGGAGACTTCAATGCTACCTCCTCTCCCAACAGGTGATGACTCGAGCGTAGAAGACGAGTCCACATTGTCTGGGATGTCTGAAGACAGGAACAAATCCCCGTCCGAACGTAAACCAACCCAAATAATCCCAGGAACGGAAGACTCGGAACCTGAAGTTGTTTCCCGATCGGTCATGGGTGGTGGTGAATCCACTCGGAAAGCTCAGGAGGAACTGGGACGGATTTTCCCAGATTCACCTGTGCCTTTACCTCGTGAATCAGTATCTCAGTTACGGGAAGTGTTAGCACGGCTGGAGATTGACTTCTCGGATGATGAGGAAGCGACGATGTATTTCCATGAAGGAAGTGGATTGCTGAGTGATCTCCGAAATCAACTCGCAGCACTCTCAGAACTGAGTGACTTGAGTCCCAAGGCTGACCTCTCTACAGCTGACGTTGGAGTTCCAGGAGTAACGACCCCCGAGATGGATACCCAGATTCATACTATCCTGGAACGCCATCATACGTGCTTCCTCGGAGATGGCAACGCTGTCCCAATCCCAGCTCGAGGTGTGGTCTGTGACCTGGATATCGGATACGCTCAACCAGTAGTCCAGCGGACCCGGCCAATACAGACGGACCACCTTCAGAAGGTTTATGATTTGCTGAAGAAGCTGCTGGAGACCAAGCTGATCGAATACTCGGATTCCCAGTGGGCCTCCCTGATTGTCATAGTGCTGAAAAAGAACGGATTTGATATTCGACTCTGTATCGACTATTGACTAGTGAATCAGCTGATCAAGCTCATGCACTACCCTCTACCTTTGATCGACGACTTGTTGATTGGGTTTGAGAGTGCTATTTGGTTCCTGAGCTTGGATATGGCAAGTGGTTTCTGGGCAGTGCCAATGACATTCCGAGCGCAGCATATCTCGGCTTTGTTATGCCCGCTCGGACATTTTCAGTGGACTCGATGCCGTTTGGTCTGAAGAACCCCCCCGGATATATCAGCAGATGCTGAACGTCTTTGGGGATTCGTCAGACTTCCGCCGAGTGAAGAAGCCCAGGTGGACCCAGACGTGTTGCAGTTTCTGGGACTCAATTCGGAAAGCGATGAATTGCCCGCGCTGACCGAGACCTTGACTGTTTTCCGTCGGGACATCCCAGCTCCACCTCAGATGAACCCAGTTCTAGGACGAAGTTCCTATATCGATGATATCGCTTATGGAACTGAGACCTGGAATCAGTTGTGTCTAGATTTAAAGAGCGACCCGGATTTGCTCAAGTCACGGATTACGTGCCAGACACCAAGTTAAACCCACGATTTCAGCCAATCCTGACCGCTCGTCATTCAGTTCAGTAAGTTTGTAGCTATTAGTGCGGAGGGGTGCCCTGTCGCGGTAGGCCTCCGTCTGCATGTGTAAAGATTCAATCAAAGTTCGATTTGCCCGGAAAGACGCAAGTGAATGCCGTGAATTCGCAAAGTGCTCAAGCAGCGCAGTGGGCAAGTGCCTGAGAGTGTAATTCGTCCATCCAATAAAATTCAAGTCCGTTAACCAAGTTATTTCGGCTCCTGCTGTTCTGGCTTTGTTATTTCGTGTTTCGACTCGCTGGTCGTCGGTCTTCGGTCTGATTTTTTTATTTTGATTTTGAAGTGAGGTCCATTAATGTCAATTAGATTTCCTAACGCCACCTAATGTCCGTGCTTGCATGACGCCAGTACTGCAGTCAGCAAGTTCGCGGTCAACTTCATGCATGGCACAAGGTGTTGACCACTTCCCTTATAGTTACACCTTGTCCGTTGCGCCCTCGGACAAGGTCGACTGTGCTCTAGCAGTAATCCACTGCTCTACGTCCGCCTGGATGTTATCCGTGATGGCCGCCCATTTCGCTCTGGGAATCGCTGTATCATGGAATTTCTACTCCACTGACTGTTCCGTTGCCTGCGCCATACGGGCAAACCCCGCTGCCGCCCGGTTCTGGTCTCGATGTTGGTAAGTCCAGCTTACCACCGCCGCCGCGTCCGCTGCTCGGCGCGTCTTCCAGTAAGTTCCACGTAGCGGTACCGCTTTCGGCGGTCGTCGTGTGGACATCTGCTCGATAGCGACCTTGCTGTCGCTCACCACATGGATAGGTCCCCACGCATTTGCAATGCATTCGCGTAATCCGCGAAGTAGCCCCAGCTGGGCAGCTTTCATATTGGCCACGCAGTCCCCCTCGTGCCTGATACTGCTAATGTATCGCGTGTCAAAGGTGCCAGAAGTTAGGTGCACCCTGATTATTACCGTGCCGCAGGCACCCCGCTTCTTTGAGCCGGGATTCCCTCCCGCGAAGAAGACGACAAAACAACACCCCCTGTATGGTGTCGTCGCTGGTTGGCCCTCCCAATCTGCACCTAGCACCAGGTAAAGTGTGCGTCCTAACTGATGTGTCAATCTTGAGTCCGCCGTCGTTCCGATTCCCCGGGCAATGTCCATGTGGCCAGTCCTGGTCTTCGGTCTGGTACTTCATATTTTCGCTGACCGGCGCTGAGGTTTCGTGGAAGCGGTTTCGGGGATAGTGGTTCCCAGTACTGCTTTGGTGGTTCGTGTGGTGCAGGCAACTGGTATAGTGGTTGCCAGACCTGCTGTTCGCCGCCCAAGTCGGCGTGGTGCGCGGGAGTCCCGGGGTGCAGAAGAAGAACCCCGAGCAAGGACAGGCTCTAACCCGAGCCAAAACTATTGGCCCCTCTGGACCGAGGAGCGAGTGAAGGTCCCAGTAATTGGAGACCCGGGGTGCAGAAGAAGAACCCCGATCAAGGACAGACTCTAACCCGAGTCAATACTATTGGCCCCTCTGGATCGAGGAGCGAGTGAAGGTCCCGATAAGCGGTTCTCAGTCTGAACCGCGGCGGAAGTGAAGTGACTGAGTCGACTCAGAGCCGGATTCGCGGGAGGTGGAGGCTGGTACGGCCTGTGTCCAAGGCCTGAGAAGAGAAGTGGACAAGAGTGTGTGTGAGAAGTCGCGTGTGATATATAACAAGAAAACTCGGGGGCATTTCGAGTTCGGATCAACGCGTACAGACTGGGACCTACCGAGCGAGAGCCACCTCCGCCCGGGTAGTGTCTGGGAACTTCTGGAATCAAGCAGCAACTGGTGTGGCCGACCCGGGCTTCGGAGTAAGTTTTAGGATATGATTTACCACCCTCAGCTTGGAATTACTCTTAGCATATGATAGCCATAGATGATAATGAACCATTTACGAACAAGCAGTTTCCATCAGCAAATGCCCGGATGCCGGTCCGAGTGACGGCATTCGGACTTTTCCCTGCACAAACATGCTTTTAGAAGCCCTTGTTTCCGATTATCGGACGTCCAAATAGTGGGGTTTTCGACTGAGCCTCTTCGCCAACTTGAAAGTAGGTTTTAGCGTACGTGATAGCGACATTGATACCACGATTTGTACAACTGCTATAGAGCCAAAGTACTGGCATGTATTTAGCGTGTTATTGCACTATGGTAGCAATGTGTTCTACACAACAAGACAAAAGCCAATTTGTACGGTAATAATGTATCCTGCCTAAGCGCCGCCGGATGTTCTCGTCCTGCATGAACTACAGTATTGCTAGTAGCATGCCCGTTGAGACTGCCGCTATCTACCACCTTGGAAGTGCATGCATGCCCTTCGGGCATGTGAAACGTTTGGCGGTAACCTGGGTTACCATCGTGCCCCGCCAGCTGGGAAAACTACCAGTAGTTCTGTCGGTATATAAGTTAAATGATGAATGAAGTCATGATATTAGATCTGAGGCGAAGTGGTTGTCTCTGCGGCCAACGTCATCGCTATCACAGTAGCTGTGTGTGGTGTCTAACTTGAGACAGACGTCTGGTCCAGGTACTGGACGGTGGAGATCTAAGAAGGCTTCTGCGTCAAATTGAAAAACTGCAAGAGAGGGCTGATTGGCTTTCAAGGGCGCTTTCGGATTCTTGGGACGACCTGGTTATCCCTTTTCCGGCCTTGGTTTTGGTCCTGTAGACACGTCCCTACTTGTTTTGGTGCTGAGTGTCGGGGCATTCATCGTGACGGCGGGGCATCTGAGCCAAGCTCTGGTTCTTCGAAAGTGATATGACAACTGCTCGATCAAAAATAAATAATCTCGCTCTTCATCAGTTTCGTTTCCGGTAACCCAGGTTACCGCCAAACGTATCATGTGTGTGTGCGGCTCACACTGTGAGCCGAGCTCATCATCCCTCGCTGACACATATGCTCGCAAATTTTAAGACCTTTTTATTGCCAGCCTTTTACTTTTGCCCCCCCCCCGAATTATCGGTCTCTAAATAAGAGGACAAAGCCCGATTAAGAAGTCCGATTAGGCGGACAAAATAACAGAAAGACACAATATCTAAGGGTAAGGCGAACCAACATGCCGCACCAACCCAACATGCCGCACTAACCCCTGTCCAAAGCGATAGTGCCAATATCGCTTTGGACAGGGTTCGAGCTTGAGCCAGCAAATGCCTTTGATGGGAAAGACACGCCAGGCCTTTCATGTGCACTTACTTGTACCGGTACAGCCACCTTGTTGACAGCGGCGGCGTCGTCCGTGCTGGTGGAGACCTCGTACACGGCCTGGTCGTCAGTGTCTGGTAGCTTCTCGAGCAGCGTGCGGGACTCGACATTATCGGAGTCGACCACATCATGGGATCCGTGATCTCCTGGAACTCCTCGGCGCTCTCCGCGGTCTTCATCCGTGCGGCCGCCCGGGAAGTTGACAGTCCCGTGTCCAGCGTCCTCGAGGGCCACCTGGGCCGTCAGCACGGCCGTTGACAGCGTTGGGTTCGAGTCGAACCCAACGCTGTCTACCGACTGGAACCTGAGCTCCAGCACGGAGATGACAAGAACTCCTGGTTCAGCGCGGTCTGGTTTGGTTCTGCGCGGCCTGGTTGGCCGCGAACTCGAGCGAGATGTTGTCGTAGCTCTCGTCGTGCAAGACGATGGTCCTCGATGTAATTATCTAGTAGTGACCGACCGAACCAATTTGGCGATCAAGGTCCGTCCAGCAAGTGGGTTTCGCTGTTCCTACAGCACCATTCAGATGTACTGATCACCCGGAAGGCCAGGATATTAGATAGCATGCGAGTGAATGCAGCCGACAAGCATGAGATTGAGTACTTCTTTGGAGAATACATCGATTTTCTGCCCAGATATACAAATGAATGCTGTACAGTACTTCAGTAGTACTAAGCACGAAAAAGCCAAGTACCGGTAAGCGGGAGTAGTGTCAGTCTAGACCCATTACGCCATCTGAAGAGGCCCTACTTGCCCAGGAGCACACCTATCGAGATCGGGACAACCTCCAACTCACAGGCCGTTTTTGTAGGTTTAAACGCTATTATTGCCGCTCTTGCAAACGTTCAGACCAGGTGCGGCATGTTGGTTCGGCTCAAGATTGAGTTGAGAAAAGTATGTGAAGATTTTCATTTTGCTGGTATGTCGTCTCTACTTATCGGTTCCTCAAAATGAAGGTTGCATTGGATAGCTGACACACACAGCTTTCAGATCCTACCATCAGATCGTGCTTATTCGTTTTTGTTGGCAAGATATTTAGCTTTTTCTGAAAAGGTGCGGCATGTTGGATCGCCTTACCCTTATGGTTCGCATAATTCGAGCCAGATCAAATCGCCGGCCACTTACCAATACAAAAATCAAGACGTGACCCGAAAAGAAGGCGTTTGCGCGCGCGTTTTTCAGTGCGTTTCACGTTCGAACAAGCATCGAGCGCACTTAAGCCATGAGAAGAGATCAAGGCGATTCCCCCCTTGCTCTCAGATCTCGATTTGCTCCAGTTGAAGCGGACCTGTGGGCGCTCCACTATGACCAAAGTTGAACCACCATGGGAACAGGCGGTGGACGCCGTGATGCATGCCTTATCAATCCGAAAAGCGGCACGGACATTTTCCGGTGTGGAACGAGAAGCTCTGCGGCGTCGAGTTCACGGCCTCGTCGACATGCACGCTAAACCGCGGTGTATTTGACTCGCGGTTATGAGCAGGGTGTACTCGAGGTGGTGACCGCTCGTGCTCAGATGAGGTTCTGCGTCGAAGAGTCCGAGCAGCGCATCGCAATGTGCACAGGCCAATCGGCCATGTGGTGAGGTGCCTTCCCAGAATCCCAGAATTAGATTCCCAGATCCCAGTATATCACCAGAACCCCAGTACCCAGTTTCTTGATCACAGAATCACTCAACACTCGGATGAGTCGAGCGGGCGTGTGCGCCTCGCCTTGCAAATCCCTTGACCGGTTCTTGACTACGGATACGCTGTGGGCCCATAGTAGGACACGTTCTGGTCGTAGTACGGTAGACGAGTTCCGAAGTGTGTTCTGAGTAAGGAAGCTGGCCAGAACAAGTGTTTTTTTCTGAGGGTGTATTGTGTCTTTCTGTTATTTTGTCTGATCGGACCCCAAAAAGTATGTTTTTCCTGGGCACCCCGATTAGCGATTACCGATCCCTAATTGGAATCTTGGTGTATTTCCAAGCGCAGCGGGGAAATGATGTTTTCCAATGGAAGGATAACGACACGTTGCAGAACTACAAGAGCCGGTCAGCCCAAGTACATGTAGCCATTCAAGCCGAGGGTTTTCCTGGACCGGGCAACCGGTACAGGTTTTGTCCCCAGCCGAATGTGGCAGTAGTGTAGTTATAGCAGTTCGTTCTGGGCCAGTCAGTCAAGAGTTTGCGCCGACGGGCACGGAGCCCCCTCCAGCAGCCACAGCAGCCAGCACGGGGCTATCCACTACAACGTCCGCGGTCCCAACGAACTCTTCGACACCCACCACAACCACTCCCTAAGTTAAGGGGCAGCCCCATCTCAACTCACTCCGTGAGAGTCGATGGGGCTTGCCTTCAATAATCCAGAACGACTGCAACCCCCAACGTGATTTAGTATGCTCATAGGAAAGGCACGGTTTTACTGAGACCACGAAACCAAATGAATCAGTTGACTTGCGAAAACGCAAGATGAACAAAGTCGCGCTTCGCACGAAGAAGCTCTGAAATTTGGCTTCTGAATTGTTGTCCTTGATACTACCTGTTTCTATTCTCTTTACGCGAGCTATCATGACAGGCCAACACTTTATTTTTGCCCTTGCAGGGTCTGTCCACCTGCGGGCAAACGGAGGTCACGACCACAACTCGGAAGAAGAACGACATATATTCTTTTGAAGCGGTAGAGTTCAGAAAATGAAGCACCAGACATCAGTGAACAAGCAAGGAGTGGTCATGCCACTTCCTCGGCCGTCGCAGCGGTCTCTCTGTAGCAACAGCACTGGCGTTTGTGCTTCATTTCCGACGGAACCCCGTCGTGACGATGAAGGCAGCATCGATACCTGCGGCGTTGATTCATTCCCACGACATGCCGTGGCGCGGATTGCGAGGTAAATCTGCCCTCGTCAGACTTCTGCCTCGTTGCCGCCGCTTGCGGACGGCGGCAGCAGCGCTCGTCGACTCTTCGACGAACTCGTTTTCGTCGTCCGTGTGATCTGTCAATCGCATTGCGCTTGCCAGCGTCATTCAGTGAGCTAGCGGGATATCTTCGCCATTCTACCCATTTGATCTATACATCTAGAAATCTGTCGGGCCGACAGGCTGTCGGCGACAGCGGACTACATCCCGGGACCTTCGCGCAACACCCATGCGCTCTAATTGGTTTATACCTTTCATCGATCAGAGCTAATTGGCTAATAGATTTCGGACTTAGCTGAGGTGGACGACACAGGCAACACGCAGGTAATTTATCATTTTCAGCGGGGTATTCTGTTCAGCTAACGTTGTTGTGAATTATTATCGTTCCCCTTTTAAAACGATCACATCATATAGTGCAAGGGTATGTGTTTTTTTTAAATCGCACCTCCACTAGCATCGCTCTTTAGCTCTGAAATAAATTTCAGAGAATTCTGCGACTGTAAAAAAACAAGACTTGATTGGTCAAAACCTAAGTCGGTTGTGAAGAGCTTCAGTTCATATGAGACGGCGGCGAACATAATGATACTTATCCACCATTTAGAGTTATCGAGATAATTGCGATTGAAGTTGACCAATCAATTTTCGGACATAATCGGACATCCAAAAATTCAATCGCAAAATTACTCGTATAAAGCGGAAAACACTCTAATTCGATTGCTTTAAACGGGAGGTTTTCGATAATATACAACTCGATAAAATCGAGAAAATATTGCAGTCTCAGCGCTCGAAAATATCTCGAAATTTTGACCCCATGAAAATGGAGATATATTTTTCA
>KE587526.1:347-12953 GCA_000443045.1 Phytophthora x cambivora | reverse complement strand
TAAAATCAACTCTGTTTTATTATTGGGACCAGGGCGGGGGCCCGTGGTCTAATGTGAACCACTCAAATGCAGGTCAGCAACTGATTGGCTGGAATGGAGTCTGGCTCCCCCACTTTCAGCCAATCAGATGATGACATGTCAGCACACGCTAGCCGTGTGCTGCTGTGCCTACTTATGTAATATCTGTAAGAGATCTACCTACTTATGTAAATGGAGGGCCCATTACACGGTGAAGCTGGAGGCGAGTTGGAGACCGGTCAGGGTGAGCCTGGTCTGGGTGAAACCGAAGTGGCGTCTGTGGGAGGCACCGGCGTGGATGAGTCCCGGGTGGAGGGTCGAGTTTCGGACACCCCTCTGCCCGGTCAAGATGTGAACGTTCGAGCACCTGCTCAAGATGTGCTGTTGCCGACAGTACTGGAGGATGTGTCTGGAGAAGACGCGGAAGCGTTGGCTCTTCTCGAAAAGAAGGCCCCGCCGGACCTGCAACTCTCGACGGTCGTGCAGGTGATTGATACTCCAAGTTCGCAGCGGTTGAGCGAAGATGTGGCCAAGGCGTATGTGGCGAAGCAAGTTTCCCGGTGGGAACAAGTTCGGTCCGAACGAGTTGTCCCGCCCTCGGTGCAGTATGTCTGGCCAGATTCTAGGCCGGATTCTCTGCCGTGGCTCACTGCTACGCTCGCAACGTCCAAGTACATGGCTGCTCGCGCGACTCTGGATGATGTCATCCAAGCCTGTGTGGTAGAGCTCACCCTGGACCGACATGACTTGGCTACCGCTCAAGACGTGGTTGCTGCTGAGATTCCAGTCAGCATCTTCTCGCCCAGAGAGTGTGTTGCTGTTTTGCAGACGTTGCTCTTCGAGGCGGGATTCCACTTCGACAACTTGGTCCCAGCGTGGTTCAGGACGCGCGTGTCCAAGATCGCAGCGAACCTTGTACGAAGTCTAGTCGGGGACCTTCAACGTCTCCTGGCTGCTGAGCTGACCGAGTGGCGAACGCTATGCGTTGGAGCTACACTCAAAGTGACTCCAGCTCTCGAGCGAGAAGCTGAAGTTGAAGAGGCGCCATTCCTGGACTACCATGCTGAAGATCAAGCCGGAGATCTATTGATGAATGACTTCGATGTCAATCTGCTTGGACGAAGCTACTTTCTACGTCTGCGCAAGACCAGTCTTCGTCCCGCTCGGAGTACAACTAGTTCTTCGGTTGGTGAACCACCGTCGAAGCGTCAGCAACCGGCCACCACGGCCGGAGGATCCACTTGCGTCTCTGCCGTCTGAGCTTCCTTCGACTGCGACGTCTGACCAGGAAGACCCGTCCACAGTGCCAATTTCGGACCCTGTCCCGAGCTTGGTTGGCACCACTAATGGGTCTGCCCGAGGCACGACGTCCGAGTCACTCGTATCCAGGAACAGCTCGACGGGATCTTCCTCGACGTCACTTGAGTCTGTTGGAGGGGCGCACATGCCGATCGCCACGTACATCCTGCGAGGACTTTTGGTTCAGGCATGCGTGGAGGCGGAGACCTTGGGTACTACTTGACTAGTCAAGCGATCACCCCGGAGAGAAGAATCCTACCCGACCAGGAAGACGTCATCATGGCGGACCCCGAGGTCGCGGTCAATACGAAGCCCGGTGAAGTGCTTGAGTCGAGAAGACGCAGGTCGGACAGAGTCTCCAACCGGAGACACTCGTCCAGCGAGTCCGAGTCTGAATCTGATCGGAGTTGTCACCGTCGAAGCTCCCGTAGTCGTCGAAACTCGTCTAAGAAGCCTTCAAGGAAGCGTTCCTCATCGCGACACTCGAGTTACTCACGTCGCTCACACCGTTCGAGTAGACCCGGACGGTCAGTGTCAACTGGAGTGGCCGAAGCCGCTGTGAGCGCACTACGCGAAGCACAGCAGGTCCGTGAAGAACTGGTGAAGCCGACGGAACAACTTGCAGCGCAAAAGCTGACGAGTACGCCGGAAGTGGACGTCCAACACGCGCTTGCAGAGGCCGAAGTGCGCGTCCGCGAAGCTGAACTGCGTGGGCAGGAAGCTGAGCGTCGTCTAGCTGGGGTCTCCATTGAATATACCGGAGGCGTTGCGCAACGCGAAAATGTCGCGGCTGCCATTCAAGCTGCGTGTCTTCAAGCAGCCAATGCCGAACGTGAACGCGTGGAAGCCGCTGCTGTGCAGCTCCTGCAGCAGGAACAGGCGGAAGTCGATGCAAGGCGTGAGGCGGAGCAAGCCGGTTGGGTCCAACAGGCTCAAAAGAACCTGGAAGAACAGCGAGCCGCTTTTGAACGACGGGTGGAAGATGAGCGTCTGACGGCGAGGAATATGCAACGGTATCAGGCTGAGCAAATCCGGAACCTTCAGGCAACATCCACTCAAGTTCAAGTCGGACGTGCAACATCACCCCCCCAATTCAGCAACTCAGGTTAAGTCGGAAGGGCCTGACCCTGAACGAGCAACTGAGACGAGTGGCGTAATCACGGGAGGTGGCACTGACGACCGGACACAGACTGAACCGAAGAACACTGCCGAACGACTGCTGGCGCAAATCAGGGCGGCCCTCCCAAATGCCTCCGTCACCCAGCGCGCGGGAAGTGTGCCAGCGCCGAGGAAGGCCGACGCGAATGCTGCTACGCTCAAGACGAATGCGCCGCAGATGACCCGCACAGACGTGCCCAATGCCGATACCAAGAAGGGTGTGAAGTCAGAGCGATAACCTGTGGCCAAGAAGCGGGATAGAAAGCCGACTCCCCCTAAGAAGTCTCAACGAAGTCCGTCCGGCCCCAGCTCAAGCTCCAGTTCAAGTTCAAGCTCTAGCTCGGACTCAAGCTCAAGTGACTCTGAGAACAGCCTGGATGAAGACTTTTCGACAGGCGTGGACGCTTTGGATGCGACCAATGTTGGTGGGACTCTGCTGACGTTCCGGCCGTACGTCTCCTCCAGTACTTTGGAGAAGTCCGACGAGAAGGCCTCCATGGGAGATCGCCGGAGCTGGTGGGAACGTTTCGTGAACATGTCGGTTCAAGGTGGCTGGACGGACAAGATGAAGATCAGCGAACTCAAGATGAAGATGTCTTCAGACGACAGGAATTGGCGCGGCCAGCTTTCCATGTATGTGTAGAACGACTGGAAGCGATTTTCGAGTGAGTTCAAGCGCAAGTACTTGAAGGCCCGGACTTCTGAGTCAGAACGGTACTATACGATGCACCAAAAGTCGAACGAGAGTGCGATGGAGTTCTTCTACAGGTTGAACGAGGCTGCGGTCAAGGCTGGCATTCGCTACAAGAAGGGCAAGAAGGATTCCGCTCATCACATCAAGCGTTACATCAAGAACCTGAGAGATCAACAGCTCAAGGCCATCCTGCGCAACACGAGATTCCACAGTCCGGACGACCTCGAGTACGTCCTGCAGCAGGATGAGGACCTGGGTCTGGATGGAGGCTACGACACTCCGCCACCCCGAACATGTGACTTCAGGGCGGACAACATTCCACCTAGACGTTTCAAGCCGGGGCGCCAAGGCTGCGCATACATTGGTCTGAGTGGGGGCGAGTCTGAAGGTGAAGTCGGAGGACGCGTGCGTTTCGAAGACGAAGAAGATGATTCCGACGAAGTCCCCCCAGAGCCAAGAAGTTCAGGACGAGGAAAACGTGAGGCCCCCAGCGTCGAAGTGTCGACTCGAAGTGTTCCTACCCAAGAAGTGACGACTGAGCAGGATATCCGCAAAGCCGTGTTTCGTGTGATGGAACACTCTGGGTGGAGGCCACCTCTCCAGGCAGATCCGCGCCCGGGCTGGCAATCGCCTCGACCCGGATGGCAGTCACCTCGGCCGGGCAACCCGAACAAGAACGAATTCTGCGAAAAGTGGAGCATGTTCGGCCACAAGGAGGAGAGCTGCTGGAGTGACATGAAGTGCGACAAGTGCAAACGGACAGGACACCCGACACATGCGTGCAGGGTTCCCCCGTGCAAGAGCTGTGGAGAATCCTATGACGGCCTATGTGCAGACCATGAAGCCCTTCAAGGCGTGAAGACTCTCGCTCGTCAAGGCATGCTTAAAGACCTGCCTGCTCACATCCTCAAGCAATTGCTGGGTGAGGAGGCCAATTAGGGGAAGTCGTTAAACGAGTAAGCCCGCTGGACAGGGGTCCAGAACGCGCCGGGCTGACAAATCCCCAACGATTGTGTGTCTTAGTGGATGTCGGGCCAGAGCTGAGAATAAAGACGAACGATAACCAACAATGCATGACTTCTATTCGAGGTACGACTGCTGAATCGGGACGTTGTGACCCTGAGCGGGTCCTCCAAGAACCAAACAACCAGGATGTTCGGACCGAGATGGAGTTAGGTCCCGGTCAGCGTTATGGTTGGTGGTCGGATCGCGAACAAGAAGACAGACGCGAGGTTGCGTCAGTGCATGGAGCAGTGAACGATCTTCGGGTACAAATCTTGCTGAACACTGGTGCATCTGGAAGTATGGTCAGTTTGAACCTTGCGCGTAGGCTCAAGCTGAAGCTCCAGATGTTGCCAGAACCTATGAATGTGTCCGGCTTAGGAGGAGTCCCAACGTATATCACTGCGAGTGCGAAAGTCAAGATCACGCGTGGAGTGAGAGTGGTTTACGTCATGAATGTCTGGGTGACAAATATCGGTGACGATGTGGAAGTACTGCTGGGGATGAACTTCATGTACGCTGCCGGAGTCCGGTTGTGCGTACGTGAGGGTCTCGTCCAACTCCCAGATGAGGAAACCATCCTGATGTGCGAAGTTACGTCACGCCAGCATCTAGGGTTGGACTTGGCGGTGTTGTCTAAGAAGAGTCTCTATCTGCGTCCGGGAGAGCATGCCGTCGTTCATATCGAATACGGACAGAGCAATCCACAACGGGAAGTAGTATGGGCAGGACGCGGTGATCGCTGGGTGAACCAAATCATCTACGCGGCACGGTCCTGGGCATCAGCAGTCAAGGTCGTGAACATCTCCGAACAAATTGTGGGGATCGATACTCGAACTCCGCTTGCACAGATAGTAGAGTTTGGAAGTTTTCCCCACTCAGGGCGGTTTGTTCGTCCAGGGTGTCAGACGTACAAGGAATGGCAGCAGCTCATCTACGAGAGCACTCCGTCACGTGAGATGAGGAGACGTGAACTCGAACTTGAGGAACTCGAGCGAGAACAAGAGCCGCCATCCGTCATGACTCCCCAGTATGAGTGACCATCCAAGATCATGTTGCGACCTCGTCCGGAAACCACGGCTGCCAGAATTGTTCAGCTACAAGACCGGCCCAAGCAGGCCTGCTCGATGGATGCAGAACGACCGATCAAGGCTGTGTGCAGTGTGGCTACCCAGACGACGGAACTAGTTGATGTCGGCGTCCAGACGGATGTCCTCCAGGAGACCAAGGATATGACAATACTGAAAGCGAGTGTATCTGAGAGTGTTGAAGTGACTCCGGATAAATTGGAGCTGGACGCTGAGCTGATCTCACCGCCGCTTGAGGTTCAGGAGTATCAGGACCAAGAAGCTGGAGAGATGGATCTCCCAAGTTGTGCCTGGCCTTCTACTCCTGTCCGGAGGCTTGAAGAAGAATACATCCGATGCATGAGAGTCAGCCAGGAAGACTTTGATCTGGAGCCAGCTGTTTACATCCGAGAAGGCAGTGAGCTTCTGTCGCAATCGCGCGATGAACTCGCTATGCTGCCCGAGCTGAATGATCTCAGTCCAGAGTGCGACATCTCCGAAGCCGACGTCGGTGTCCCTGGCCAGACTAGTACTGCAGAAGAGAAGAAGCTGCGGTCTATCCTGACGTATCATCGGACGATCTTTCTAGGCGATGGCAATGCAGCGCCCGCTCCGGCCAGGGGCGTGATGTGTGACCTGGATGTAGGCGATGCCAAACCTGTTGCTCAACGTCCAAGGTCCATTGCCCCTCACATCATGTTGAAGGTATACGAGCTGCTCAAGAAGTTGTTGGAAACTGGACTGGTCGAATTCTCTGAGTCCGCTTGGGCGTCTCCGATCGTGATTGTCTTAAAGAAGAATGGTGTGGATATCCGGATGTGTATTGACTACCGGGTGGTGAATGGCTTCATTCAGCTTTCACCCTGTCCACTACCCCCGATTGACGACTTAGTGATTGGATTCGAGAGTGCAATGTGGTTCATGAGCCTCGACATGGCGAGCGGCTTCTGGGCGATACGAATGACTGAACGTGCAAAGTTGATCTCCGCTTTTGTGTGTCCGTTCGGACACTTCCAGTGGGTGCGGATGTCCTTCGGGTTAAAGAATGCCCCTCTTGTTTACCAGGCAGTAATCAACAACTGCTTGTGGGCTTTCGTCCGACTGCCCGCAGAAGAAGAGAAGCTGGTGGATCAAGACGTGCTGGAGTTCCTCGGGCTGGACCCATCTGAGCAAGATGAGTCCGAACGCGAGAAGGCCGAGCGGAGTGTACCGATACTGACGGACAAGATCACTGCTTTCAAGCGTAACATCCCGGCGCCATCCCAGATGGGCCCAGTCATTGGGCGTAGTTCGTATATTGACGACATTGCTCATGGGGCGCCAACCTGGGATCAGCTGTGCGGAATGCCTTGTTATTCAGACCCCGATATTGGAATATCTCAGTCAGCCTCCCCAAGAGCGAATTTGGCAAGTTGTCTATCCCATACCTCTCGCATGAGATTAGTGCGGAAGGACTCCGAGCCACGCCCAAGATAGCTAAAGGCGTTCAGGACCTCCCATTCCCAAAGACACTGAAAGGAGTCCAATCGTTCCTGGGAAGTCTGAACTACTATCGCAAGTTCATTGAAGACTTCCCCGTTGTGGCCGCAGTCCTGTATGAGCTCACCGACGAACAAGTACGGGCTGGGAGAGATATGTCCAAGGCCAAGGAAGCTTTCGAAATCTTGACGAGGAAGATTGTATCCACTCCACTGCTAAGACATCCCGACCGGACCAGACCTTTCGTGATTATGCCAACCAGTGGGCTGCCTGTTCAGTCCTCGGCCAGGAATACAAAGGTGTCATACACCCGGTGAGGTTCACGGGACGTGTCCTGAATGATGCAGAACTCCGATATCATATCGCGGAGATGGAAGTCGTGGCCGTGATGAGGGTCCTGGACGTTTTCCAGACCCTTGTCTAGAATTGCCCAGTTAAGGTGTACATCAGGCACTCTGTTCTAAGCTGGTTGTTGAAGTCCAAGACAGCGGATGGAAGATGCGTCCGCTCGGGAGTTACGCTGTCTCACTGGATCCTAGAAGTGTACAAGATTCAGAGAGACAAATATAGTCTGCCTACCATTCTAGGTGCAGGTATTACACCACGCGAACATCTGGACGAAGTTGCCGAGTCACTCATCCTGGCCAAGGGGCGAGTCAAGGAACCACCGGTAATTAGCAAGGAGATGCTGGAAGCAGACTTTACTGGATACGTCCTCAGTTTCGACGGCGCAGCCATGACTTCAACGCGTCAAGGCAGCTGCGGTTGTATCATCTGGGAACTACCGGGTTGGAACATCCTGATAGCACATGGATTTATTCTAGAAGATGGTACGGTCAACGACGCTGAGTATTATGGATTACTGAAGGGCCTCGACCTTGCGGGTGAGCGGAACATCCAAGACTTGGTAGTGGTTGGAGATTCTCGCATCGTTATCCAGCAGGTGCAATGTTTGATGAATTGCAACCAACCGAATTTACAGCGACGTCTATCTGAAGTGGAAATGCTGAAGAAGTTCAAGTCGATGCGATTGGTACATGTCAAATGTGAGTACAACCAGGCGGCAGATTACCTGACGTCCAAGACGCTAGCGCTGGGGGCATCATGGCAGACTGAAGATCCGGAAGAGTTGAAACATCTTGTGCAAGTCTCCAATATACACGAGAAGCTGATGAAGCCGCTTGTGATCTTGGATGAGAGAGCGTAAGGTGATTCCTCCCAGAGAGACCTGCCAGTGGAGATTCCGAACGACATACGCCAAGGACCGGAATCTGCGCCGCTGTCAACGGCTGCAAGGATTATGGTTGCAGTGACGCGGAGTCATGTCCAAGAACTACCTGAACGAGAGGATTCCATGGGCCCGCTGGAATACCAAGCGGAACGATGGCGGCGGATCAAGGCCCATCAGGAATGCGACGACCAGCTCATGGAAATCACGAAGTTCCTGAAAGGTGACCTGGATAGTTTCTCGCGTGGCCAGATTCGCAGAATCTCCAAGCAAGCCGAGCTGTATGCTCTGGAGGTAAGATATGTACTCTATCGGCTGAGTCACGCTACGAAGGATCGTCCACGAGACATGTCAGACGAGCTGCGGCTGGTCGTGCCCGAGTCACTCCGCCCTGACTTGCTTCATTATGCTCATGAGGATTTCCAGTGCGGACCCCAAGGAATAACCCGAACGCACGAGAATATACGGTCTGAATTTTATTGGCCTGGTATGTATGCGGACGTGGAGACTTTTGTCAAGGAATATGTGGATTGCGCAAGTGGCAAGGGGCGACCGCCCAATCCTGGGCCGTCACCTGGAAACATCGAGCCGAGATGTCCGTTTGAAGTAGTCTCAATAGACTTCGTCACGCATCTCCCGAGAACCGAGAGAGGTAATACTTTCTTACTTATGTTCCAAGACATGTTCTCGGGGTACATGATGTGCAAGCCTATGGATTCGACTACCGCTCAGGATGTCGCGGAGGCATATGAAGAGAGAGTCTTCCGGGAGTTCGGAGCAAGTTCGCTGCTGCGTCGCGACCAGGATCATCGCTTCATGAGTGATGTGTTTACCCGCTTCCGAGAGCTCCTTGGTAGCAGACAACGAGCTACCCTGGCCTACCGACCCCAAGCAAACGGTCAACAGGAGAGGTCTGTCCAGACAGTTATCCGAAGTGTCCGAGCCTATGTCGCGGAGTCCGACCAGAGTGATTGGGATGAGCACGCCGAGAGGCTGATGTTCGCCCGGAACACTTCGAACGATGCTGCGCGGTTGGATACCCCGTTCTACGTGGTCCAAGGCTGGGACGCCAAGGGGACGGTATCGGTCATGTTGGGCCCGAGGCCGTCCAGTGTCCCTGAGCGTTCAGCGTACGAGTGGCGAAGGAAGTTCCAGAGGGACTACGGTTACGCCCAAGCCTGCGCGGAGGAAAGTGACCTCAGTGATTGACCATGGCTAGAGGGGCGGTTGACACGATGGGAATGCAGATTTTACGTGGAGCGTTGTGATTGGTGGAGTACTATATTGATTGGTGTGGTATTGTCGGACGCGGTGAACGGATACGGGACTTGGCGTTCGCACAACCAGCCATGGATCGGATTGGATACCCTAGACGTAATGAGTCTGGAAGGACCAACGACCGGACGATGGGTCAAGCCTACGGGAGCGATCAAGAGCCCCGGTCGACATTAGACCGGAGGCCACCCGTCTTGACATGGCTAGAAGTGCCGAAGAACGCCGAAGAACACCGAAGAACAATCGCCACCCTGGAAGGAAGGATCAAGGTATAATCAATCCAAGTGATACCCGACCGACCAGGACGACCAACCAGGTTCCAGGAAGTTTCCATGGAACATTGAAGTATCACGCCTGTACCCACGACGCCACGGTGAGATCAAGCACGCCTAAGATGATGACGCCACCCCCAAGGTATATTGAAAGTAAGTCAAAAGCTGAATGTGTGTCTATTTTGCAGGAAGATAGCCACAGAGATAAAAACCAAACAGAGTTCAATTTCCCCTATAACCCGCAAGTGCTCGGACAGTTCGGCCGGACGTGCATACCCGGCGACCCCGATAAAGCGCCCAAAGGTACAAGGCCCTCTGGAGAAGGACAACCAGAGGTGTGGACTCCACCCCCAAAAACTGAAGTCCAAGTTAGGGTGAGTAGCGGGTGTGGAGCCCGTGGTAAATCTACCCTATTTCATATTCCAATTGTAGTGTGCGCTTAGGCGAATCCTACATTTCATATTCCCATATACATCCTGGAAAGAGTGGAAGAGAGTCCCATCCAGGATCGTGATCTAAGGACATCTTGTGTGGTAGGTAGTGAGATTGTGTTGAACTGTCCTCAGTATATCTGAGGTGGTGTGCGTCACCGGGATTGACCAGTGTCCTGGAAGTGCAGCTAAGTTGACTGGTGTACGACCCACCGTTCAAGGGTCAAAGAATAAGAACGGTTGTATATTTGTGTGTATAACTGTATTGATTTTGGTTATCTTGGCTGTTGGAGCTACGTCTAAGTTGGTGACGTTACGCTCTTCTCCAAAGACCGATATTGGTATACAAAACAAATAATCCCCGCGGTGCATCTCCCGGTTCGAAGACAAACGAACCTAGAGGGGTTACCACAAGGAGCACACGCTACCTGGACGTTCACGTTCAGGCGTTCACAGTGGAGGACTTCCTAACCGGAAGCACCTTCCAGAGTCTGGAGCACAGCACTATACACCTGGGCGGCCAAAAGGCGTTCACCCGCCTCGCCACAGATGTCTTTGCATAATCACGCCTTAACTTCGTCAATATATCCGACTCCTCATTTCATGTTCCAAATCTACATCGCAATCTGATTTTGCACGCGCAACTTTGTTGTCTCTCTTCAAATCCTTCTTCCGCTTTGTGGTACTCTCTCATCTTTATTCCAGGTATCCATCTCCACTCTCCACTCGAAATCAAAACATCTTCAGTCATATTCACAATTCAGCGATCTGCGTCGGTCAAGTCGGGTTCATCCTGGATGGCTATAGCCTAGGGTGATCATCTCCGGCCTGCATAGCCTGGAAACGCGCCCTCGCCTTTGCCCCTTGGTTGAACTCGTACAGAAGTGCACCACAACTCAGCTGGGATACTGGTGTCCAATCTAGGTCGTCGTAACCCTTCCATATTCCCGTGTGCGCTTAGCAGTGCGAGTCCGTTTGACACACCGTAGATCCAGGATCTTCTCGACTTCGTATTCATCATTCGAGTTATCTGGTTCCCAACTGTTCTTCGGCAACAGGGCCGCATCAAAATCATCGTCGTCTTCCAGATCGAGCTCCATCGTGTGTCGTTTCGGGAAGACTGCACGCGGTTTCAGGCGGCTCACATGCACCCAAGGGTTGACACAATACCCCGTGTCCTCGACCTTGAGGCGAACTCGAAGATCATCCTGAATTTCTTCAATCCGGAAAGGCCCATGCCACAAGTGTGCCAGCTTTCGGCTTAATCCAGGCTGTACCTTCGGGATATATAACCACACGGCATCTCCCGTCTCAAAACCTGCTTTCAATCTCTCGGATAATCCCCGCCACTTTCGGGTTTGCTCTTCTGAACGAGCACGCCTCGCTTTCCTCTGAAGGTCGTCGGCACACGCCAGGGCGTAGCTGTAGTCTCTCTGGAATTTGCGTCGCCACTCATAAGCAGTCCGTTCGGGCAGGCTAGAGGGTTTCGGTCCTAGCATCGTCGAGGCGGTACTCTGGGCGTCCCATCCGTGTACTAGGTAGAATGGTGTATCCAGGCGCGTCGCGTCGAAAGAAGTATTCAAGGCGAACATCAATCTTTCAGCGTGTTCATCCCAGTCTGACTGGTCCGCTTCTGTGATGTATGCCTTGACACTCCGAATGACCGTCTGGACTGACCGCTCCTGTTGCCCATTGGCTTGGAGACGGTATGCCAGCGTCGCACGCTGCTTTCTCCCGAGTAACTCGCGAAACCTCGTGAATACCTCACTCATACACCTAGGGTCCTGGTCATGTCGAATCATGGATGACGCCCCGAATCTCCGAAAAACTTGCTCTTCATACGCTTCGGCCACATCTTGGGCAGTCGTGGACGACATTGGTTTACACATGATCTACCCGGAAAACGTGTCCAGAAACAGGAGTAGAAAAGTGTTCCCTCGGGCCGACTCAGGCATGTGCGTGACGAAGTCCATGGAAACCAACTCGAATGGTCGTCGCGGCTCGATGTTCCCTGGGGACGGGCCGGGGTTGGGGGGCGCCCCTTTCCGCAGGCACAATCCGTGCATTCTTTTACGTAGTGTTCCACACCAGCATACATGCCAGGCCAGTAGAACTCCGAACGCAACTTTTCATAAGTACGTGTAATACATTGGTGTCCTCCCTGAACGTCTTCATGGGCATAGTGTAACATGTCTTCTCGTAGAGCTCCCGGAACCTCTAAACGCAACTGGTCCTCTGCATCCCGAGGACGATCCCGAGTGGAACGCGCTAGCCGATAAAGCACACCTCGAACATCCAGCGCGAATAAGTGAGCGACTTTCGCAATCTTCCGCAACCGCTTCGGCGAAAACTGCTCCAAATCTCCCTGAAGGAAATCTCGGATCTCCGACAAGTATTCGTCTCGTTCCTGGTGTGCGCGAAAGCGTCTCCAGCGTTCCGCCTGGAATTCCAAGGGGCCCAGGGGTGGAGTATTATCCGGGGTGTCCCGCATTTGTCCTCGAGTCAGCACGGCTAGTACTCGGGCAGTGAAAGGAAGAGGCGCTGATTCGGGACCAGGCCCAATCTCACGTCCGGGATCCTTGCTGGGTGACCCATCCGGGACACCTACAGGTTCAACCGAGCGTAATTCCGCATTTTCTTCCGGTGACTTCATTATCTGCTCTGGGATCTTCGACACGACTCT
>KE587488.1:4034-14199 GCA_000443045.1 Phytophthora x cambivora | reverse complement strand
TGAATGTGGCCAATATGGCAGGCAAATTCAAGAAAGACGGCCAGGCGCTTGCCGTCTCGATTGTCGGCAACAATTCCGGCTTCTACGCGTGCAACTTCACGGGATACCAGGATACCCTGTATGCAAACAAGGGTGTTAACCTCTTCGCCAAGACGTACATCAGCGGTGCTAAAGACTTCATCTTCGGGCAGACTGCGAAGGCATGGTTTGAGTCGTGTGATATCGTGTCTGTCGGTGCGGGATGCATCACGGCTAATGGCCGTGACTCTGATGCCAACCCGTCTGAGTACGTCTTCAATAACGCGCGCGTGTCTGGCACGACTCGCCCCCGAATGGCCTTCCTCGGTCGTCCGTGGCAGTCCTACGCTCGTGTTGTCTGGCAGAATAGTGAGATCAGTGATATTATTCACCCCCATGGCTGGAAGAAGTGGGAAGTAGTCAACACCACCAACCTTTACCTTAAGGAGTACAACAACAGTGGGGATGGTGCAGCTACTGCCAGTCGAGCGAAATTCAGTGGAGTGTTGGCACAGCCTGTGCCAATCACGGACGTCCTCGGTGAGAGTTACAAGACTGCGTGGTGGGTTGACACCACATTCTTGTAAAGAAACTGACCAAGTTTTCGGCTGCCCTGCGGACGCAACAATGCAATTCCACTCTCCTAGCTTAACAAGAAAAGATCAGTAAACTTCTTTTTTACTACGTAGTACAAGCCGTAAAGTAAACATCGTGCAGTGCCGTCTAAACTGCTACAGTTGCGAAGCTTCGCTCTATATGCGTGGCGAACATGTTGATGGCAGGGCCTCCGAACATGACATTTATACATTGTATTGGCTTGAGGTGCACTGCGTGGAAGGGCATCGATAGAGACTGGCCCCGGCTCATAGACTGAAGTGTTGGTGCTCGATGCGCCCTCCGCTAATTCGTCGCTGCCGCTGAAAGTCAGGGTCACTCTCCTTGTTGTACGTAGGTAGCCATTCCCGACGAACAGTGTGGCCTGGTTGATGCTCCATTCGTAATAGTTGTGATAGTGATCCGGTTTGTACCTGATGCTAGAGCTGATAAGGGGACTTGACTTGTGAGAATTGTTCGTTGTTCCTCTTCTCCATCTTGGAGTCCGAAATCCGCGTAAACCGCTGCTCGATTTCTCGGCGTATATGTATCGCTGGTTTTGTTTGCAGGCAGGGCTCGCGGAAATGAGGGGCTCGGCCCCCAATAAAGGGTGAGTCTCGAAATTGATGCTGAGGCTTCCAGGTGCTGAATTGTAGTAAGGGAAACGGTCAATTAGAGGCCGTTTGGTCAATTAGGGGCCGCTCATCCAGCCAATGAAATAATCGCATTTATCCTTTATCTCTTTTGATTGGTTGTTTATAGGGTACGATATTACAGACAGCTAAGACACTAAAGTGAAACTCAGTCATATGATCCGGCCCCTAATTGGTCGGACCGTCATTCACTTTACGACTTTTGATCAGGCTGCAGTGTTCGTCTTTACTAGTTGCACAAACTATGGAACAGTCCAGCAAATCGGCAAGAACGTCAGCTCTTCATCGGTGTCCTTACCGTGTCGTAGACTTTAGTAGAGCAAAATCCACAAAGCAAACTTGGAAGGCCTTGCCTGACCGGCCTCTAATTGACCGTTTCCCTTAGGTTGAAGGCATGAAAGCCTCACACAACTCTACAGTTGGTGGAGACGAACAGTTACTACTGGGTAGGACAGCTAGACTATTATCCCAAGTGGCAACTGGATATCTCACCAGAGCTGGTAAGAACAAATTGCTTACCGTAGATACCGTAGTCTTTACTTTAGATTTTACTTTGCCTTGACGAATACAATTGGCATACGTGTTCCGGGAGTGCCAGCTCCCCTAATGGTGTCTTCCCTGAGACCTACTACAAAGTTAACTTTAGTGTTCGTTGTCAACAGGAGACTACGTCGACCAAGACCCCAAACGCTACGTCAGAGAGTACGCAGATTGCGTCATGTTCGTTCCTGTTTGGTGATCAAGCGCGCGTGTTGGAACTCTTGCTGATATCGTGAGAGACAAGAAGACAAACAGGGGCTACAAATATCATGACGATGTTGGGAGGTAGTAGTATTCGCGACGACGGTGATCGTGAACCGATTGGTGATGCTGAGTGCAAGTTTAGTGTCACAATGAGTATGAAGAAATGCGGTGCTCGTGGAAGTGTCGCGTCAGTAGAGGCTGCTTAACAGCTACAGTGTAGCTGCACTACATGACTAGATCGGCTTTACACGGACTATGAAGGCGTGAGGCTCAGGTGCCGACGCTGGTTGATCGGTGCGGAGCGGAATTGCGCAAGGAAAAGCTACTAGACCCAGAGACTGGTGCACCGGTACAAATGCGCTGGCGTTGGGCTGGACGTTTAATTGAGAAGAGTGGTCGCCATGAGAGCGGTATGTGTATGGGTCACAAGATCATAAAATTTGCAGACATGATTAAGGGATTTTAAAGTGTCTGTAGCAGCTCATCGAGACGGATACTCGCGATATCAACACCGGAAGAAAATTGTCAGGAGTGATACGACTGAACTCGGTCAAGATTCTTCGATGGGTAACGATTGGCCGGTGAATCGGCCCTCTCGGGGCTTATACTCTCAACAACAATTTATGGTGACAGAACTCGTGGATATGTGGTCATTGTTATCATGAAGTCATTGACAGCGATGAGATTCATAAAGGTCACCGCTATTGCTATCTATTTTGACTTGTTGGAGTTGTTCACCTGCAAAGTGGTGGTGAAAGTTTGCTGAAAGTGCAGGCATAGACTGTCACGATGGAGTAGCAAGATCAGCTGGAGTTGCCGCCGAAGTCGATGCTTGATCTGCACTCGCTTGGTATGACGAGGAGAAGCCGACAAGCAATGAAATGTGTGACTATGGAGCTCAGATCGGAGAATGCGACAGCTGTGGAATACACGCAGCAACGAGTGTTGCTACGCTTTTCAAGCAGTGCTTTGCCGCTGACTGGGAGCCCGTCGCTAACTGAAAACGACTTTCTCCAATGGCTGAGTGCTTGCCGACGCGCAAGATTGATGCGCTAGTTCTGTAAAGTTCGACTAAAACTAGCCGGAGCTAGATGCTGAATGGAAAACTGCACGAACACACTGAAAAGTATGCCACTGGTGAGATCGGCAACTTTCTCGCGAGTTCAATTGCAATCAGATCTATTCAAAGACTCAGTGTCTACTGACGTCGAGAACTTAATGATGATGACGGATTTGGTGATTCTTGCGTGGAGTAGCGACGTACAGCATGAGGGAATGTGACGATCCCGGTCTGTATAAAATTACGAGTGGAAACGAGGATGATATAAGTGGTGAAATTCAACTCGAGAAAAGCGCACTTTTCTGTTGAGCGCAGCGTGAGATGTGCAACCAAGGCGGTGCTTTGGTGATACTGGAGAAATGTCCCGATGCAAGTTCACATCGATAAGATCTGTGCTCTCATCAAAAAGAGTGCTCGTGTTGTGATGAACTCGGCCGAGATGTTGGAGTCCTCATGACGAGATGAACCGAGCAAATGATTGAGACATTGGAGTCCTTGTGATAAGTGACTTCGATCTGTTGCGGCGGCAATACTGCGAGGAAGCAGGTATTGAGTCTATGTGGCGCGACAGCTACGCGCAACTTGCCAGTGGCAAGACGGCAGATCAGCTGAAATCAGTACGATGGATTCGAGTTTCGCGAGTATCGGCTGCAGTACATCCAGAATACAAAGGTGTGTCCGAGCACGTCGGCGATGAAGGGTGCAATCGGTTATTGAAGGAAGTGGTGAACCTTATTAGCGACGGAATCCATTTGAAGCACGTTCACGACAAATACGAAGAAGATGAGATATTCGTTGACGAGTGCAATGTAGTGCATGGAAAAAATCCAAGATGCTGCTGTATGAGTGGATTCAAGTGAGTGCTGCATTCAATGAAAGCAGTTACCATTGATTTTATATAGTAGTGAACGACTATCGATCGCAGTGAAGTTGTTGTTCACGTTTTTCATGTTAAGTCTTGGTTACCTGGCTGTCGCGAGACCGGGGACTTGATCTCGAGAAGGTGAGTTGAAAAGTGAGATACAATTGAAAGCTGGAACTTACACTAACTTCCTACGCGCTTTCTTGTCCATAGGTCCTGCTCGTGCCAACCCTTTGCAACGGGTTCTCGATCACGCTCACAGGCACGAGTGTTGATGCTTGAACATCAACATGCCGCGGTGTCTTCGCCGCCAGGACTTGCAGTTCCAGCCGGTCTTCATACAAAACATGTAGCGTCGCCAGAGTCGAGCGGCGCAGGAGCATCATCCCGATGATGCTCAGATGAACGAGTTCCTGCAGAGTTTGTGCTGCATCGAGACCATGAAGCCCTGCCTGTGACGGGGGCTTGTCAGGGTTTGCGAGCTATGGCTTGACTCAGCGTCGTCACCACCACAGCGCCCCACAAAGCCACAGCTTGTCGGTGCGCGTGGCTCAGCTACTCGAGCTGAGCACGAAGCAGGTCATCGTCCGTCGATTCGACGTATCGGAGCACAGCTTGGGGTACGTCCTTCTGCATCACGCTGATGCTCTCCCAGCTATCCTCGACGGGTTGGAGTCCAGCCCAGTGAACGAGTAGTTCCCAGCGGCGGAGGACTTCATTGTAGCGATGCCCAATAAAAGCCTTCACGTCCAGCACGATGCCCTGAGACGTCACCAGTTCTTGCATTTCCACGTCCATGTTGAGATCATCGTCGGCATAGTACTTTAGACGGGTGCCATGAACTTCATACACTTTGTTGGTCACCAAGTGCTGAATGTTAAACGCGTGTGGCAGCGCGTCAATGATGCGGAAAGGGCCCAACCACTGACCGAGCAGCTTGTTGTTCGGGAGCCGCTGGTCGATCCGCGACCAGAGAACGTAGTCGCCCACATCGAAATTGCAGACAGTGCCAGTCTTTCGCTGCATGTCGGCAAGACGCTTCTTCTCCTTGATATCCACAACTTCCTTGTGCAGCCCTTCGAGAGAAGCTCGTAACTTCGCGAGCTGCGGCTCCACGTCCGCAAGGTCCACGATGACTAATTCTTCTCCATGTTGAGTGGGGCGGACGATCACATCCAGCGCCGATGGCGATTGCAGACCCGTGAATAGCTCCCCTGGGGAGTGACTTGCAAGCGAACGCATCGGAGTATGGTTCATGTTCGCTTGGACAATGGGGAGCAGGTACGGCCACTCGTGGAAGTCAAGCCCGTATTCAATCAGGAGGACACGGAGATCTTGAAGCAGGTCTCGGTTGACACGCTCTACGGTGCCATTAAGCCAAGGCGAGTACACTGGCGAGAAGGAACGATCCATCGTGAGGTGGGCGCAGAAATTGTCGACTGTCTGGTTCCGAAAGTGGACGCCTTGATCCGAGATCAGAATGGAGGGGCATCCATATCGCTTGTACCAATCGACCAATCCATAGGCACCATATACGCAGTGGGTGTCCAGCATCGCAGAAGTGCGTGAGCGAGTCCTTCAGCACCAGGACATACTGCATGTCACCCATACTCTCTCCGAAGTAGATGAAGTCCCAGTGGAGTGCTTCGTTGCGGACTGTAGCTGTGAAGGTGGGGCCGTACGGTCTCTGGATCTGTCTTGGGCCTTTCACATGCTTGCAGATTAGGCAAGACTTGATGAACTGGGATACTTTCTGGTGTAACTGGACGATGAAGAAGCGCTCGTCGAGCAGATTTTCCATTGCTGCTTCACCTCTGTGACCCTGAGCACCGCAGTGTGCCACCACCATGATTCGAGCCAGAAGGTCCTTCGCTCCGGTCGGGATACATGGCTTGTGATCGACGACAAGCATACCTTCCTCCTCCTCGACAGGGAGCGAGCTGGCAGCGCTGGCTGCAACCTTCTGGGCTTCCACGATGTCAGAATGACTTGGAAACACAAAATTGGCGTCCGACAGCGGTCGAAGACGCGAGAGATCAGCCACAGCAGTCGGTGTCTGGCGGCGCGTCTGGACAGCAGAGACGCGGAGACTTGAGCGCGGCTGCCAACGTGACACAATGTCAGCCCATAAGTTTCGCTCTCCCGAAATGTGCTCGATCTGATACTGTAGACCGAGTAGACGCAGCGACCAGCGCTGTAGACGATCATGAACATGCTGTTTAACGTCCATGGACGGCGAGAACAGGTAGATCAGGTTAGCGTGATCACAATACAGGCGAAAACCCTTCCGGCGCAGTAACAGGTACTCGAGCTCCGAGCACGCCTTGGTAATCGGGAAGGCCTCTTTTTCAATGATTGGCCAGCGCAACTGAGCGCATGGAACACGCCGCCCTTGCAGATCACTAGAGAGTGATTCTGATCTTCAACTGGACGGGCGGGATCCCATGCATGAACCATAGTCAACACGATGATGTAGCCATTCATGATGGCATCGCAAAACATGCACAAATCGTCGTCCTCGGTGGGAAATGTCATCAGCGCAGAGTGTTTGATGGCAGCAATTGCCGCCGCAAACGCCGAACGCTCTGCATCCGTCCATGCAATAGCCACGTTCAGGACGTTCCGGTTCCGTCCCGTTTCTCCTCTGCGTCGAATTTCTCCAGCAGCGGGGCGAACACGCGAGCATAGTCAACGATGGAGTCGCGGAGCCAGTTGGATGCGCAGATGAAGTATTGTAGTTCTGCAGCGGTAGACGGGAGTGGCAATTCTGTCAGTGCGCTGACGCGAGACGGGTCGTGGCAAATGCCTTGGTCGGAGATGACACGTCCACACCAAACAACTTGGTGTTCGAAAGGACTGCTCTTCTTCGCGTTCAGCTTCAGGTTATACCTATGGAGCCGCAGAAAGAAACGGCGCAGCACGTCAATGAACTCGTCCATAGCAAATCGTCCGGCCCCCCGTGGAACTGCGGCTGTCGTGGCTGAGTGTGCCCCCGTCGGAGCCACACCTTGATCGCCGACAGGTTTTCCTCTTTGAGGTGCCTCAGTTTAGCCCTATCCGACACAAGTTCCGGGTCCGCATTGATCGCGTCCAAAATACGTTCGAGCGTTGCCCGGGCCACTTTACCCTGTGCCGAAATGGGATTCCGTCGGGCAGAGTCCTTGGCCGGGGCAACTATGGTACCAGTGGGGTGAGCGGACACGCCACCAGTCCCGGCCAGTGCATGGAGTTTATCTGCTTCCGCTTTCAAGCCCCCGTCCAGGATGGCGATGTCATACGGATCACGGTCCATCCGCCCCAAGTCGAGCCGGTCATGGACAACATCTAGGCGTGCTCTTCTCTCCATGGCTCCGATGATGATCGTGTTCGTGGTCTCGTCGTCATTCAAAAAGTCCACCTGGGCGAGGAGGCCTTGGCTATACTCGATATGAGCTACCACATCAGCATACCAGGCGTGATTGACGCAGTTTTCCTGTGTGAAGACCAAGTCCCCTTCCGCCTGCCATTTTGTTGCGATCTCGCCATGGTTAACTCCGTAGAAATGCCCTTCGTGTCGCTTTAAGACCAAAAAGACCGGCATGACGTGTAGTCTAGCGTAGTGTCCGAGCATCGCTTTGGCCGTCGCGTCATCCATCGCTCCCCCGCATCCTGTTTCATGAACATCCCCGTTCGGCAGAGTGTAGTCACTGTAGTAGTACCTTTGTACATGGGCGTCGTTGTGCTGATTAACATCCAAAACGAAAATAGGTTCTCTCAGATATTGTGCCATGGCCCGTAGGACCTCCGATCCCGCCCAGAAATCTGAAGGAATCGGCGAATTGACCGTCCGGGTACGCTCCTGTGTGTAGTGGGTGTACAACGCGGCGGTGGCCACGGCCATATCCATCGGCGCTGGTTGTGACGGATACAGTCGCTGCAATCTCGACGCGGATCCACGACCTTGTATGCAACGTCGTGTGCCAAGTTGGCGAGCATCAACGTGTAGATACTCCGTTTGACCGCATTGGCTCCTTTCACTACGTCCGGGGTGAAATTGAGTTTGGGTTCCCTCAGCGTCGTCATGGTCGCGTATAGCGCCGCATAGGCGCACTGCCCGTTGGCAGGTACTGTGGTTAGTGCACCTTGAAAAGGCAGCAGGAATACGGGCAATTGTTGTGGCATCCCGGGGGGCAGCTTGACTCGCTCGATGCTAAAACCGTCTTGGCTGAGTGACGGATCTTCGTTCACTCCATTTGTCGCCCTGTCCTCTGTCATGTCATCAGTGCCATCTGCCTCTGTCTCCAGTTCGTGCGTATCGACCTCCATAGGTGAGGGGGACATATCTTGCCCTGACACCAGAGAGAAGGGAGCCGACGACCCCGGTGCCGTCGCTGGTGAGCGCGAGCTCGACGGTGGGGACGACCCCAAATAGCTTGATAAAACCGTGCCATCGTCACGTAGCTGGACCTCAGCTGCAGCCGGCGACTGACTCGACCCAGACGACCCCTCATGCCCCGGCCGCGGCGACGTGGCGGATCCCCCCGTATGGGGGAAGTGACGAAGCTCCTCAATGGCCGCGGGGGCGGTCTCCGGCGAAGGCGGAGGGTAGGCGTACGGTGCCTCATCCTGCGCGTCGACATCGGACGATTCAGTCCCGTCCTCATCAGGATCTGCCAGTAAGGTGTAGCGACCCATTGCGTGGTCTTGTTTAAACTTGGCGTAGGCAGTGGCTTTGTTTTTAGCCTTCGGTCGGGCAGTGTCTCCAGCAGGCCGCCCGTTCGTGGCTGTCGGTGTGAAGGCGCGCCGCGCTGAGGCCGCTGCCTGTGGTTTGGTAGCGCCTTGCGCTGTATTCGACGTGGCTCCTGTGCGCTGTGCGCCTGTAGTACTGCCGTCTGCAGTCCCGCTAGCAGACCCCCTCTCTGCATGGGTGTACGACTCTCCAGACCTGTTGCGCCGCTGGCGCCGCGTGACTACTGTGAAGTCATCCGTGATGTCCTCCCGCGGCTTGTCCGCCTCTGCCTCCCCCGACCCGTCCTCTGCGGACGCCCGTGCAGATTCTGTGACATGCGTCAACGATGAGTGCGTTTGGTCTGACTCCCTTTCCGTACGCAGAAGTGCCGCAACAGGAGGTGGAGTCCCACCCTCCTCTGTAACGACTGTCTCACCGGACAGCTCCTGGTGCAGCGTGGTGAGGAACGTGGTAAGACTTTCCTCGTCCGTGTGCCGGTACTGCGTGGCCGTACCAACTTGGTACGACGGAAGCGGACCCTTGTAAGTCCGGAGAAACTTGGCTTGCTGCGTGATGACTTGACCAGGCTTTGCCTTACAGAAGCCCGTAGTATAGTACGGTGCATAACATTGGGTGCACGGTAGCCGCTGGTAGATCACGTGATGATGTAGAGTAATTAACCGGTCATGAATCTTGAGCTTGGTCACTCCTCGCAGCGTGTCAGGGCAAGTATCCGTGTTGAAACGGAGTAGAAAGTAGCCATTGTCCACAATCTCCGACGCTCCGACCCGGGAGCGTTCTGCATCTACTACATCGACTCCGTCTAGCCGTCCCAATGCCGCCAGCAGTACCACTAGCCCCACGTCTTCCACGCCGTATACTCGGACCGAGTATTGACGACGTAACCTCGCCTGGCGGTACGTGCCGCTGTCAGGGTCTTCCGTCGTATCCTTGAGCTCGATGCATGTGCCGTTCAGCCTGATTGCTAGACCCAGATACAGCTGGGCAATGCGTTCCGAGTTGAACACGAATGTCAGCGTGTGCAGGCCATCGAAATGCAGCCTCTTCACGTCCTCTAGTAGCCTGGCTAGCATGCTGCGTCCGACCGCAGAATCCGCGTTCGCTGCATGTAATTGAGCAAAAATGGAGTTGTGAGTCATGCTCCGACGCAATCGTGCACGCGGCGAGATTTCCGCGGTAAGCATGACTTCGCAGTGTTTTTTCATGAAACTGCTCCAACATGGCGCGTTGCATCAACGGCCAAGTCGCCTTCGCAAAGTTGGGTGGATGCGGCAGCTCCAGCGTTTTGTCGAGGTATTGCAACAGGGTATCCGTTTCCGGCTTCGAGCGTGTACGAAGGGCATTGTTCGCATGCACCTTCGATGGTGCTAATGCCACCGTCCGGAGGAGTGCCTGTTCCGGCGTGTCCACCGGTGTAGAGGACGCTTCTGTGGAGTAGCGGCCTTGCAGAAATCTCGCAGGGTCGGTCTCGCACAAACTCGGCGCGTCTTGATCGCGGTCGCGTC
>AUVH01097717.1:0-12291 GCA_000443045.1 Phytophthora x cambivora | reverse complement strand
CCAACAGCCAGGAGCCGATCCGAACCATCGAGGGCTGGAGCGGAGAGAAGGTCGTGTACATCGAGTGGGAGCGCACGAGCTCGAGCGACACCAACATCTGGATGCTCAACACCAAGCTCGAGGACCAGTTCGCCACGGGCAACGGCTGGCCCTACTGGGGCGAGCTCGACCTGTTCGAGATGTTCACGCAGGACGCGAGCGAGCACCCGGCGTACGACTACAGCGGCTTCGGAGGCTTCTCGGACGTCTCGAGTTACGGTCAGTTGACGATGCACATGGGTCCGGCCACGGCCGACGGCAGCCCGTGCTTCTGCCCGGCCAGTCCGTCCAAGAGCTCGTGGTACGACAACTCGCAGCCCATGACGTCCGGCTGCACGGCGCAGTTCTCGAACGACGAGAAGAACTCGATCGCGGCTGTTTGGGGGTCGGACGGCACCGGCCAGTACATTCAGCTCATCCAGAACCCGACCATCACCAAGGGCGGCAAGCTCAGCGGCAAGGACACGTACGACGTGGGCACGGGCAGCGGTGGTGTGACGTCCAAGATTTACAACAATGCTGAGCTGTTCTGGGGCGTGCCCGCCACGGACAAATGTGCTACGGCCGGTGGCCACGACGCCACGTCGGGCTTCCCCTTCTTCGAGAGCTTCCGCATCATTCTTGAGGAGCAGAAGAAGGGCGACTCGAGCGCCTCCTTCACGGTCACCAACATCCTGATCTTCTCCAAGAACTAGATGGGGCGGGGCCACCACTGCCGTGAACGTTTTTGCTGGGTTTTTTATGCCGTTAATGAAGATGGCGGGTAGAGCTGATGCAGAGGAACATCAGCACGTGCTGCTTCGTCGTCTAAGTAATGAATCACGCTTTCAACAACAACGTTAGTGAGCTACTTGTAGTCCTTCCCGATAGAAGATGGACTAACCTACGACCTAGTGCTGCTTGTAGTGGGTCCATTCGTCGTGTTCATCACGATTTTGGTCGCAAATGGATTCAGTCGGCAAGGCTCAATTCGTCATTCAGGGAGTTGTGGCCGTGTGCTACCCGATTGTCAGCGCGATCTTCACTCGACTTTCATGAATTCAGCAGACGATCTTCAACTTTGTGATGCCCTCGATCAAGTTTTGCACCAAGCACACCATCGAATGCAGCCAAGAGCTTCCACGAATACGTCGGGTCGATCGTGGTGTTCTCCGTGACCTGTTCAATGTATTCTCCGTCGCTATCTGCATGCAATCAGCCAGGCCCATCGTCTCGACATTCACCATCATGGTGATCACCAGCTTTCACTCGATTTCCCTGCGATTTTCCAGCGCAGTCGGAGCGTTCAACCCCTGAGGATGTCCCTGTGCTGCTGCGAAGACTACAGTACAGTAGTTCATGAAGCGGGGTCAGGAACTCACCGCAATCGACAAATTCGTTTATTTGCCTCCTTCCCACTCCCGCTTTCGAAGACTACAGTACCAGGTGTCGACTTCAATATTCTAGTTGTGTGAGCGTGTTATCAACGTCGAGTTTGCGTCTCGCCTTCTTCTGGTATGACGAATGGGAGTCGCGTAGCAAACAAACAGGATACTCCAAGTCCTGCGCTTTCTTCAGAGCAGACGCAAACGCGTTGCAGGCTTCGCCCAACTGCAACAGGTCCAAGAACGTGTCCAGCGTGACACCGCCGGCAACACACGCGACATAGTGGGGATACTCGACACGTCTCACATCGCACAAATATGCCCAGCACACTCCGCGTCGTGGTCTGAGAGCTCTTGCAATAGCACAGCGAGACTACGGACAGCAGTAGAATCAGGTTAGTACTGTACAGATAAATGTACAGCAGCACCCAGCTCCACGACTACCTTTGCTGCTTGGCTCCTCATGACACACAGCAGACACGACGCCAGCTAACGGGAACTTCCTCCACCTATCCACTTGACCGTCTGTAGCAATACGCGCGTCAATACCACCGATAGACTCAACACGAACTCAAATGACGTACTGATACGAAGCTGTGCTAGTGAGTGATGAGTCCCAATCGATAGCTGTGTGACGAAGCTGCTACTAGGGACCGTTCTCGGTAGATCGACCTTCCAAGGCACAAACGTCGTCCGTCCATCGGCCCGACACGTTTTCCCGTACCGAGCGTCACCCCAAGTGAACACCTCACCGTCGCCTAGGAGTGAAGAAGGTCAGCTATTGACTGCAATGATACCCGAGTCCTCTTCCACGTACCTGTGAGTGCTGCGGAGTAGAGCGCCCCAGCCCCGATGTCAGCCACGTGAACATTGACAAATTCGTCCACAAACGAAGGCATGTCGACGTGGTCGGCACTGGATGCGATGCCTAACTGGCCCAGCTGATTGCCGCCGAACGCGTACAGGAACGTGTGTGCGCCAACGCAGCACAAGACCAGCGAGTGATCGGCTCCAGCAGCAACTTTAGTCGCCCCCAAGCCTCGAAAAAATGCGTTCTCACGCGGAAGTAACTCGTTGCTGGAGCCGCCCAAGCCCAGACATCCGTGCTTCCCTCGTCCCCATGCCACCACAACCGTTCGCTCTGTTGCTGAAGTTTCCTTGTGTTGCTGTGGAGAGGAGGATTCGTGTTGATTCGACTGAGCGTGTTCGTCTTTTGGGACGAACACGCCGAGCACGTGACTTGCACCAGCAGCGATATCAACCGCGACGTAGTCTTTCAGCGACTCAATTCGAGTTGGAGTGCTGGTATCAGTCACTTCACCGTTGCCGAGCTGACCGAAACACCCTCTTCCCCAAGAGAAGACAGCGCCGGTTGAAGAGATCGCGACTACAAAGTGGTTTCCAGCCGAGATCTTAACAATGGAGTGTCCAGCCAAACTCTCCACCAGTCTAGGCATCTTGTCCACGATGACAACTTTGGGCTGGGGCTCTCCGTTTTCATCTTCTCCTTCTTCCTCGCTGTTCGAGTTCTCTTCGCCTTGAGGGTCTTCTTCACCTTCGACACTTGTAGCGTTGGTCTCACACTCGCCAACGTTCGGGTCCTCATTGTCCAACGCGGATTCTAGCCCCAACTCCTCGCCATGACCGAGTTGACCGAAAATCTGACTCCCCCACGAGTACACGCGTCCTTGATCTGTAATGGAGAATGCAGGAAGTTAAAGTACTACGAAAAACAACCTCCAGCTTGCAAACCTCCACGGCATCTTAACTTACCGTCGACTGCATACGCTGCGAGATGTCCGGCTTCCACGGCTACGACGGTCGCTCCAGCAGACGGAACTTGGACGCTCTCCAATGCGATCTCGACAGGTTTCCACATCTTGCAGCCGTCCTGCTTCATGAACAAGCGCCCGGACTGGAAAACTCGCTTGTCATCTGCACTAACCAGCTTTAAAACATCATCAACCACACAGCAGACGTCGATCAAGTGGGTGCTTACCAGTGAGAAAGAGGCTCAGTCTATTCCCTGCCGACACAGCTCGAACGATCGTCCGGCGGAAAATCGCCAACCGCTTCATCTCACCCACGCGTCGAGTGTTGTGGTGCCCCAGAGCTCCGTCTGTATCCCCGTACCCCCACGAAACAGGACGCATCTCCTGTGAAGCTCGCTGGGCTGCCTGAAACATGGTACTAGCAACCCGATGCGATTCTCCGAGCGAAGTACCAGGAAACCAAACAGTATTCGGCAAACCATCCGTCGGTGCCAGACCCTTGAACGATTCTCGCTCCAGGAACTTTGTCGTCTCGTGATACTTGGGTTGTCGCACCACCCGCTTCCTCGTACGTTGCACTGGCGTCGCTGGACGCTGCTCCGCCTGCATCACGACTGGACTAACAGCCTTGTGGTCGATAGCTGCCGAATGTGGTGCAGTCTCTCGGGTCTTCGCCCCTTCTAAAGCTGCAGGCTGAAGCTTGTGCTTGTCTGTCGTAGTGCGAGGCATCACGTTGGACTCGTCGCTCCTTCCTCCGTCCGACCTTTCACTGCAGAGCGTCGCCGACACCAGCACCAAACGAGTTCAAGGCGATGTCCATTCATGGCCTTACCGAGAGATTCCTACTATCAGCTGATAGAGTTGAACGCTCTTCTAGTCGTCGGTATCGGGGGCGCTTGGTTGGACCGGGGACAGCATTCGGTGTTGAATCTCGTAAATCGGAGACGAGCCGCTTATTCTCCGCACGTCGCACAATAGCGTGAACACTCCGAGGAGGCTGAAGAGCAGGTGAAAAGCTCCGAAGGTGATCGCACACGTGCTCAGCAGCGAATAGTTGTCGCGCGCAACTTGAAGCAGTTCGAGACGACACCAGCCACGCCCTGAAACGGGGCAGTTCGCTTCGGACGTCATCTCCAGACACTCGGCAGCTCGAGTGGAGCAGTACCTGCCCCCGACTGCGTTCACGTCTTCGACCTCCGGGTACGAAGAGCTCGAGCTGAGGTACGTCTGGATGGTGCTGACCTGGTCGTACCCGCAGCATTTGAGCTCGTTCTGCATGTCTTTCCACGTGGAGCTGCTCTTGGTCACTTGAGCGTGCAACTTGGCGATGACTTTGGTCTCTAAGACTGCCACGCGGTCGCTTGAAAAGTCTTGGGCTTGTGCCAGCTCGACGACGTGGGCGAGCGACAGCGCCATGGCTCCAGCTGCAATGACGACGATGGCGCTGGAAACCCCTAGCAACACAAACTACAGACACCATCGGACGGTTAAAACCACCAGACTCGAGACCATCATTTGGAGACCACGTACGAGTCCGAGCGAGTAGTTGCGTCCGCCTTCCGTGACGATTCTCCGATGGTGGAGGAGACCGTAGAGGCCGCACCCCGACGCGACGGAGCTCGCCAGTCCCCCATACGCAGCCAAGCAGAACGGCAGCACCGGAGCCAGATTCCCCCCTTCCTTGAAGTACATGAGGTACAGCACGAGGCAGGACAAGACGAGCCCGAGCATGCTCGCCACCACAGTCCAGAAGTACAAGAACGACTCGACGAGGCGTGCGCATGGGAAGCCAGCAGCAGCGTCGCTCAGTCTCGTCAGGCGTGGCACTTGGTGGGGTGGCTGAGTCGAGCGTGGCGGGGAGAGGACGCCTCGTGCTGGAGTTGGCCTCTTCAGACGGAGCTGGGGAAGCACCTGCCCCGCGTTTCCTGCTACGCTGTCGCTTGAAGCTGCCGCCGTCATGTTCGCAATGTGCGCTCTGCAGTAGTAACTCAAGTAAGTGGGCAGTTTCGTTCGTTCGTGAGCTGCTCGACCGGACTTGTCCTCGCTCTTTTTGCAAGTCACACGTAGCTATTTTCGAGAATGGAGGCGGGCAAAATGTAGGGGGGGGGGATTTCATGAGTTCCTGCATGGATGGAGAGGTGGCGACCATTTAGGGGCTTGGCACCTAGCAGTACTCCAGCTTTCGAGTGATAGCTACAGCGTGGTACGCTCCTGTTTCACAGCAAACAAAAGCCACAGTGAGTTCCAGACCATGAACAACATCCAGACAGAGTGACGTCGTACCGCATGCGACCTGCGAGAACTCGAATTCCCCTAGGACACCGATCCGCTTGACTCGCGCGTCCTCAACATCTAACGGGGCTCCGTTTCCTGCAGCCGGCGAGCCCCAGAGGAAGAGGTGGCCCTGGTTCGTGCACACGGCCGACGTGAAGGTGCCGCAAGCAACACTTCGGATCCCTGAGCTTGTCGGCACGCGGATCTTCTCTGGTGACAGCACCACCATCTCTGGCGCGGTGACGTACTCGACGCTTAGTTGGCCCGCCGCAGCGTCGCCCCATCCGTACAGAGCGCCGTCACTGGTAGCCGCTAGCGTGTGGTAGCTCCCACAAGCAACAGCAGTGACGACGCACCTCTCCGTCGTTTGGTTCTCTCCGTCAGCCTCGTCGACGGGATTTCTGGCCCACGGACCTTCGAGACGCCGCGGCTCTAAGCTGTTGTCGCGGGTGCCGTGGCCTAGCGCTCCAGAGCTGCCGAACCCCCACGTAAACACGTCTCCTTCGCTGCTCAGAGCGCACGAGTGGCACTCTCCAGCATCGATCGCCGCGATCCTGTAGTCCTCCAAGCCTTGCACCGCAACCGGCAGCTCCTCGTCCGTCTCGACGCCACTCCCAAGACGCCCTCCGAACCCAGCGCCGAAAGCGAACACTCGGCCTTTTCTCGTCAGCGCGAGCGTGTGCTCCCGCCCGCAAGCTACAGCAGCGATGTTCTGGAGATTAGCCACTCGAGACGGGTACAAGCTGCTGCCAGTCTCGCCAGTTCCAAGACGACCAGCTTCACCCCAGCCAAAGCCAAACAAATCTCCACTCGCAGTCACCGCCATGGTGTGCTCGCGGCCGCACGACACGTCGACAACTCCACCAACGCTGACGCCTTCCGCTTCGATGAGGCTCGTGAAATACCCCACTGGCATCGGGTCCGTGCAATTCTCTTGGGTGCCGTGGCCCAATCGGCCACACTCGCCATGGCCGAAGGTGTACAAGTGTCGGTCGTCCGTAATGAGCGCCGTGTGTCGATATCCACAGGCGATTTGAACCACTCGGCGCAGCGGGGGAGGGAACGAGACCATGCGGATTGAAGACGCATTGCCGGTTGTTGGACGTAGGGATAAATCCGCAGCGTGGCCTCCGTGACTGATGTGAGCTTCTTCGTCCAACGACAAGCCCAGCGGCTTGCCCCACGTCAATGCGAGCCCTGGAACGGGCCCTTCGTCCACCGCGTCTGCACGAACACTGGTCATTCGACTGGAGATTTCTTCGTTGTTCACAAGAGCATCACCAGCGACGAGTAGCGAGTTGTTCGCGAGTGGGGGCAGGAAGAAACACTCAATGAACCACAGCGCATCTCCACGTGACGAATACATCGACGACGGCATCAAGGAGTCTTCAGGGTTGAAGCTGAAGGAGGCTTGGTACTTCTCCGCTCCAGACACAGTCAAGTCCATAACCGACCCGTTCTCCCACGTGCTCGTTGGGCTCAGAGGGGCGGACGGCATACGCGATGCAAAGCCCATCTCACACAGCACCGCTCTCGTGGCCGCGACAGCCACCGGGTCCCGCTTCATCGCCTCTATCCGACGGCAGTACGCATCGACGTTTGGCATGACCGACATCCAAGACTGGCGAGACTGCTGGCGTCTGAATCGCTCTCTCAACGAGACCAGCGCGTTGTCTTGTCCCTGATCTCTCAGTTCATGGTGATCACCCGATGAGAACTGAATCGAATACACGGGGTGAGACGAAGAGCCCTTGGCGAACTGCGACGGGTTTGCTGGCCGATAGAAGAACCTCAGCCACTCGAGTAGTTCGTCGCACTCCTCCATCGCCTTGGCCAGCTCTTCCCCGGAGCTCACGAGTTCAAGACAGCGCAACGCGAACTTGTACTCGACAGGGAAGAGCGCTTTGCTGGAGGCCATCCGCAGGTACGCGAAGCTGCAGTGCTCTCGAATCACCGCGCACATCTTGCTGTCCCCCGACGCGTGATACGAAGGAGCTGCAGCAGCGCGAAGAGCCAAACTCAGATGCGCTCGCACCGCGGTCAAGTCTTGCCAGGACTGAATAGCCTTCTCTAGCCGTGTAAGGTGAGGGTGGTTCAAAGTTTGCCGGAAAATCTGCGACAGCATTCGGTAGTATTGAGTCCACGTCGTCAGCTCTGTCCGCATGCCCAGCTTCCTCTTGGTGCTTGTCTGCTCTCCGCTGTTCACGACGGGTAAGGCGGGTTTCAAGGCTTCGAACTGCGCCCGGAAAAACTGCAGATGACTCCACAGCAGGCCTTGGTGGATTTTCATTGCGAGCTTCGGGTCGTCTTCTTCGTAGTTAAACGTCAGGTCGTCTTCGGTGCGCAGGAAAGGCACGGACACGAACCGATTTTCGTGCAGCTCGGGCAGAATCGACTTGGTTAGTCGCGCCTGGAAGACGTGCAGTAAACTGTGGAACAGAATGGCCGGGTTCACCTTCAACAGGTCCCGGTACTTGTCCAAACAAGAGCTTGGAGAGTTCACCACTTGCTTCTGAGCCCTCGTATCCATCGCGAAGCTGGATGAAAAAGCGCCCAGCGAATACATGACGGGGCCGTCGATATCCCAAAACTGGTCTCCAAAACACTCCCGGATCGAGCAGTGACCGTCGGGGAGGTTCCTGTGGAATAAGCCGTGCATGATGGAGTCGATGAACTTGATCAGACGCGCTTTTCTCGACTTCCACCGACTGGTCTTCCCTGTGTCCTCGTTCAGCATGCGGTATCTCAACAAGTTCTTCGCCAGTCGAGCCACAATCTCGCTAGCAACGAGAACTTGGACGCCTAGCTGGTCGCGGCTGCTTAAGTACTGGAACACCAGCGGCAAGAAGCGCATGTTGACGCCGCCTTCTCGCATGGCTTGGCGCAGATGCAGCGTGTCAATGACGTACGTGCCGGAATTGCTGTCGGTCAATCCTCCACCTGCTCCTATTGTCTGAGCCATGGAATTCAGCGACGACATTCGTCGACGCAGAGGCGGTTGAGTAATTGGCTCGAACTCAGGGCGTTGTGAAGCGGACGTTGACGATGCGAAGATATCTTCCGGTCGAGGCATAGAAGACATCGTGTTCGACCGAGTCAAGGGGCCGCGAGATGAAATTCCCTGCGATTGATTCCAAGTCGGCGCTCTCGGTCTCCCAGTCGGTTCAAATCCAGTCACTTTCGTCTCGGGGGTGTCTCCAAGAGTGACAAGCTGTGCTGCGAATTGCTTGATGTGTTGCACGAACAATTTCTTCACTCCGTCTTCGTATTCGTGCGCCACCTGAACGCCTGTGTCAACTGGACGAGACCGACCATTCTGACTTCTGGCAAATGTCGGGTTTGATGCAGCCAACGCAAAGATCGCACTGTTCTTCTTGACGCCCTGAAGTTTTCGAACAAGCGGGTGGATGTCCACGTCATGTTTTTTCACGAACGCCTCGGGCAAATCCAGTAGTAACTTGCTCTTCTCGGCATCCACTGCGATGACAATGTCACCAGTCAGTGGCTGACTCGTTGAGTACCTACTGGTTTTAAGCAGGAATTCCTTCGCAGCCAAGTTCTCGACTGGGGACGCTTCGTTTTCGAGTTGGTAGTACACAAGGTCGAGATACGGGATCCAGTGAGGCTCTTTGGTTCGCACCAGTTCAGCCACGTCAAGAGAAGACAGCAGCTCAACTCTCCTGGTGTCGTCACTCACTCCATGCACCGCTCGAATCAAAACGCCGTGCAGCATAGAAGAACGTAGCGAGTTCACGAGGACGTTGTCGTAGCGCGGGTGCACCCTCACCAGTGTTGGAGCCACATTTCCAGGGAGCTTCCTTACTATAAGCTCAGGGAGCTCCTGGTACGGGAAGTACCGCAGCATCTTAGCTTCACGGAGCGCCATACTCAGTCCCGCAAGATCGCGGTTGTCTACTGTCGCGAGCGTTGAGCGTTCACCCCTGAGGGGCTCAGCAATAGCGACCACGCTTACACCACGGATCGAAAACGCCGAGACAAGCGGGAAGGCCGGTAGTCTCGCCAACACCGTCCGCAGAGCCTCAGGTAGTTTCCCATTTTCGGGTGTACTTTCCGAGAGGAAGAGCTCAATCAGCGAGCGGAATCTGGCGAACAAGGCCGTTTCTTTGGCCAGACGCTTGTGCCCTTGCCAACTTTTGGACGCAAACTCCAAATGGATACCGGCGACTTTCATGTCGTCAACGTCGTCGCGCTTCGTGTACGCGCTTCCCCCACTGAGATCGTTGTCGTTGCCAAGATTCGACGTCGTCGTGGATGAAAGAGACGAAGTGGACATGGACGACAACAAACTCGGGTGTGACGCTCCTGCACTCTGTGAAAACTCAGCCGCCCGTTGGTCGACGCCTCCGTTCAGGGCGAAATCACTTGCAGCTCGTTCAAACGACTCAATCCGAGCGAGTCCACGGGCATCTCGCTGTTGCACCGACGAGAAGAAAATCTCCGCCAAAATCTCCGTAAACAACTCGAACTGCATCCAAATCTAAAATTCGGACAACATGTTGAGGCACAATACCCGATTACGATCCAGAAAAAAAAAACTTCAATTGACCCAAACGCACCGTATGAAGTCGCTTCAGTCGTCTCTGTCGAGCAGCGATCGGCTCTCGATCATTCTTCAGCGAGCTGGCAGCGGCAACCAACAGAAACTGCCTCGTCAATCACATTTCCCAAGAACCAACAGCGACCCGCAACACTTCAATCCTCACCGCATACAAAAGTTCCATTCGCTGAACCAGTCACGGTCCGCCATGGCCGGCACCAGCTCTCGTCGGTCCCGCAGCTTGCGCGTCAGCATTCGACGCAGATTCGCCATCCACGCGCGTCGCCCCGCACTGTTCTCGTCTGCATCAAATTGTCAGCCACCGACTCCACCTTCACCTCCAAATATTGTTTTTTGTTTTTTGTTTTCATCGTACCAGCAGCTTCCATCATGCCGCTGAGCCACACCCGCGCCTCCTCCAGTACTGAAAACCCAATAGCAACCTGCGTGGACCCATACTGCAGCTCGAAGTAGTAGTACCCATTGGTCTGTGCGATCGTCGCCACAAATGTCGCCTACAAATAATAATAAAAATTGTAAAAAAATATTGTTTCCTCTATCTAAGTAAGAGTCACACTCGCGACGAGGTGGTGGTCTCTCACCTTGACCAGGTCGATCTCCTTGGACTTGCCCCTGTCATCGGGTGGAAAGTAAAAAAAATAGATAAAGAATTTTTTTTAATACATTTAAATAATAACGCAGCATACGGTAAGTAAAATATAATATTGTACCCATCTGCTTTTTTCTTGTAGAGTAAAAAGCCCTCGGCCGTCACCACTGCCGCTCTGCAACGCAAAAACACATGAAAGAAAACCCAATGTATTAGAATTCGTAGGTTCTTGAGCAGTGCGGACTCCTTCGCCCACCGACTGTGCCAGGCGCGTAAGATGCCGGCGTTGCGCTTCCAGATGGTGCCGCGGAGGCGCGGGGGCGGCGCGTCCGCCATCCTGAAGACTGATGCGCGAGGGAGGTGGCGCTACCGTTATGTGGCGTGTGGCGTCGTAAAGGCACTCAGCGTGGGTTGGCGCAACATTCAAGCAACCTCAAGAACATCAATAATCAACACGCGGTCGACTGTCGAACTGGAGGCTACAGTACTACATGTATTAGGAATTTCAATACAAGTGCATCATCTCCTAAAGTCAAAGCTCGGACTAGGCCTTGAGGGCCAGTGATTAAGCCGTCATCGCAGCGGTGTGGCTTTTTGTCGATTGGAGCGCTGGTTCATGTGGCGTAACGATCAGGCCTTCCGAAAATGACGTTGCAGTAACATTTTGGGGCACCGGCAGAATAAATTATTCCGCGGATCGCCATGAAATGCAAAAAAGAATTATTCAGTATATTGCAGCAATTTCAAGTTCCAGTACAGGATGGCAACCTGTAATTGTAGTTAGTGCAAACCTGTCAACTTTCGCGTTGACAACTTCGAGACGCTAAATGAAGCTCAGAAACCAAAGTAGAGATCGATATCACACAAAGTCGCGCTCACTACAAAAAGTGCAATCACGTAAAAACACTGTTTATATCTGTAAAAATATATTGTAAAATGTGGGGTCGTAAGTTATTCCACTTTTTCTGGCTGGGCGCAAAATAAACTATTCCGTACTAATATTTCCGTGTATTTGCAATACAATCTTTTATTCGGAAAGCCTGGTAACGATGCCTCCGGAAGAAAAGTTTAGCGTAAAATGAGAGAACAAGGAACGCGTGGGCTAAAAAGATGAGGATGAGCTTGCCCTCGCACTGGGCGATGTGAAGCTGGTACATTTCGCGGTACGAGTAACGTTAATCCTAAAATTTCCAGTCGCGCTCAGTCACACTGCGAGTGCTGATTGGAGTATAGTGAAGAGCAGCACAATTATTACTTGAAGTCATTTGAATATCTGGTACAATAATTATTACATTTTCAGCAATTATTTATTGCTGACATTTCCTGGAGCAATACTACAATATCAAATATCACCAATAATTGCAATTGCAATAAAGAAAAATGTAGCCATTCGCAATACTACCCCAGGGGGTCAAATAAAGTGAACCCATCCCCGGGGGCACAATTAATGTTCCGGTGGTGTCCTCTGCCACTTCAGTTCTGAACTTCCCGTCTACAGCGCAAGTCTCCCGCTTCAACTTCCACCAATGCCGTCTCAGCCCGCATCAGAGCCCGATCGTGCCGCCAAGCGCCAGCGCCTGGAAGACCGCAACGTATTGGCCATGAAGCCGCTGGTGCCGCCCGCCTGCGTGCTAGAGGAGCTGCCCGTGACCCCCGAGGTGCACGACCTGGTTG
>KE587385.1:9297-19434 GCA_000443045.1 Phytophthora x cambivora | reverse complement strand
ACGCCATGGCCATGCAGTTGCCAGACTCAGGGGTTACCACCGGCCGAAGTCCTAGCCTACTTTCAAGATCCTTCGTGGTCGTCACATCTTCCAAGGGCTGGTTCGGTTGCGAGACAAGCTGTCCTCATAATTGCTTGAGCTGAGTTATTTCTTTTGCCAGCGCAGTTCGCTCCCTTTGCTTGGGTGCAACCAGCTGCGGTGTCGGTGTCAGCTTCTGAGGTTTCGCCGACACCAAATGAAGCCTGGCCTTCTCTTCTTCCGTGATTCGAGAGGGTCATTCTGTCTCGAGTTCTTCCCCCTTATGAAATCTCAATAGTTTCCGGAACCGGCGGTTTGTCTCCTGTTCTTCTTGTGCTTCATTGGCATCATCCAATTCCACATAGCGCGAAGGTTCTACAGATTAACGCTGCCGCACAGTGTCCACGTGGGCGTGCGTCTTCGTCCCATTTCTTGTCAACAATGTTACCCATGGCCTCTTGGGTTTAGGTGAAATTTGCTGCTCTGATTGCGCACTAGCATGAATCCGCGTCGGAGCCCCTTTCTCCGTATCCTACCTGAGGTGTCTGTCTACAAGCTGACTCGCTCGTTGCTGCTGATCTGGTAGTACGGCTACATCCGCTTTACGCGTTGATGCTGCTTGTATCATGAGCCGCTTTTGCGCTGTGACTTGCATATCTGCGAAGCTTGTGAACGGCTTCGCTAAGTCCTCCAGTTTCGCTATTTCCCGATCAACGGCCACTCTACTTCCAGGGCCTGCCAGTTGTTGATCACTATATCTGCACCTTGCCATTGGATGTCCAATGTTTCCACATCGGAGACATTGCATTCTCTGTCCGACTGCCGACTGCCGTAAAATGAGCGCTCGCCCGAACCATACAACGCGCACTATACCCCGTAAGAATTCCGGGCATTTCATGGATTTCATGGTTAAGCGCCAAACTTTCGATGTCCTTGAGTCCGGCGTGCATGTATCCATGTCTTCCAGATTGAAACCGGTTGAGATATGTTTCTCCAAGTAGACTGTCAATCGCCCAATATCAGTGAACCGCGTAATGTTATGAATGTTTACCTCATATTCTCGGATCATTGCCGGTCTCGTGCCATCCCATGCTAATTGTAGGTCCCACACGGTGCCTGCATCCGGACCATGCACATTCGCCAGTGCATATATCTGCTTCTGAAACTGAATGTACATGAGCTGATACTTCCGCGCCGTTAATCGATCAAAGCAGAAGAAAGGCACGCTGCGCTGCACGTGGTTGTAACTGATCGTTTTCGTTATGTTGAGCATGCCTTGCACCTCGTCCAGATTGATACCTGCTGCTACAGCTGCTAACATGATATCGTCTTTGATCGCACTTGTGCTGCGTCTGCTGGGGCTGATGGTTCCTCTGCCGCGTAACTGCAGCACTAACTCGCCTTCAACTTGCATATGAATGGTGCGATTGAGCCGGGTGATCTCCTTCGAATCGAGAACGCTTTTGACGAATTCCGGGACTCGTCTACAGACAATTTTGCCTTCAGCCATTCCTGTCAAGATTCTCCACTCATCTATGGTGCCCGCACGCAACGCTCTGCCGTGTGGCGCAGCCACCGGTTGCTCACATATTCATATCAGAGTTTCAATGTCCGCTCTGGAGAACTTTGCCGGATTAAACATGAAAGTTTGGTACTTCTTGGCGGTTCCATTCCGCGTGATCTCGTTCGGTGTCGCCGCCTTGATCTTCGCCACCCACATATTCATCCCGCTGCTCCCGTGCCCATTTCACCTTATCAATAAAGCTTTTCAGTATCTTCTTGAACGACCAACTTGTGTTGTACAGATCCCTCGTCGCTGCTGTTGCGTATCTGTCCCAGTCTGCGAACATGCCCCTGGAGACTACGAATACTTCCGTGAAAAAGGTCGTGAGCAAAGCTCGTTCACCCCCCCTCAACTTCCGGTACCGATGCTTCACTGCGGGCACTCGCTCCTCATCAATAGCTACTTTGTCGTGTGCATTCGCAAACAGTTCTGCGATAGTGGCCATCCGTTCATCCCGTGGTCTCGTGAACTGCTCAGCCTGCATCACTCCAACTACAGCCGCAAACATCTCTTCAGGTCCTGGTGTTGACCTCCTGCCGCTTCGTTTCTCATCTTCTCGTCGGCAAGTTGACCAATTAAATCCCGGACATAACCGGACATGTCCGGATATGCCCGAAATTTGATTGCGCAAACTGTGGCGCCGGGTTATTTATCGCTATAGATTTCGCCCTCATTTCTGACACCGTGTTTAACCCATAACCTGTAAGTCACATATACTATTATTTGCAAAGGTAGTACTCCCGCCTAAATCCGCAAGTAGGCGGGAAAAGGAATTGGTGGATACCGCGCCGAGGGAGCTATCGATGGCACTGCATAGCTCACTTCACAAGTTACCCCAAGCCACTCAAGCAACCACACCCCACGACCCCACTTCAGACGAATATGGCATGCTGGATGACCATCGACCAGAAGCGTCAGATCATCGCCAAATTTGTCGAGTTCCCCTCCCTGACTGACGCGGAGCTCGCAGAGTGGGCAGTGATTACTTTTAAGTTGCCACACAAACCAGCTCGCTCCACGAATAGCGGCATGCTCAGCAACACCAGTCGTATTACCAGTGATGTGTACGGCGACGGTCGTCGTCGGAAACCGCTCAAGGTGTTGTCGCTGAGGCTGGAGCACCACCTGGTGCAGTGGGCCAAAGAGTATAAAGACAAAAATAGCTATCTATCCCGACAGTTCATCACCACGAGGGCTCGACATCTGCAAGGTGAAATCTGCGACACGTGGGACCTGAACCAGGCTCACGCGCTTCATGCGTCGCTACGGTTTGCATTCGCGCCAGCTTCATGGCGAAGCCGCTTCTGCGGATCGAAAGGCGGTTCATCAAGGACTGCAGAGCCAACAAGAGATAACGGATCTGTACGCCCCTATCAACACAACATGGACGAAACGGGGCTCCATTTGTACGAAGAGAATGCGAGACGTGAAGAAGAACAAGGCCAGAATCACGCTAGCGATGACTGCCAATGCTGACGGCTCCATGCCCTACCGATTCTGTATTTGGGGCGCGCAAAGAAACCCCGCTGCTTCCGCAGCAAGAAGCCTGAGGAATATCGCTTCAAGTACAGAAGCAATCAGGAGGCCTGGATGACCGGGGTAATCTTCCGCGAATGGCTAAGCGATCTCGACCGCGATATGCGAGCCACAGGTAGACATATTTTGCTTCTCCTGGACAGCGCCTCATCACGGGCCACCTCACGCTCACAAATGTGCAGGTGCGCAAACTCCCTACAAACACTACCGCCTACCTGCAACCGATGGGTTCCGGCATTATCGCAGCTTTTAAGCAGTGCTATCGGCGCAAACAACTAGAGTGGGTGTACGGCAAGATGAAGCGTCGTGAAGATGTCGACAAGAAGGCATATGCAGTCGAACAGCGGCATGCTATGGAGTGGAGCAACGAGAGCATACGTCGTATTGCAGTATATTTCGCGCATAGCGCAGGAGGATACTGCGCACCCAAGAGGTTACACCGTGCTCGTGGTCAGCTGAAGTGATCTAGCCGCCGGACAGTCGGTCATCCACCGGTAAAAGTCGTCCCCGTACGTGCAAGGGTTCTCGTTGACGCCATTAAAGCCAACCCCGGTGTGGCGGAAGTCGTTGCTTATCGTGCGTGTCTTCTGCATGTGCGAACAAGGCAGGGTACACGCACGGGTATTAGGTTGCGTTAGGTAGAGCTAAATGACATTAATGTACCTCAGTTCAAAGTCAAAGACGTACGGGGATGATAACGCGACGGAAATGATTGTACATGCGTCTCAGATAGAAACATAACAACCTTATATAATATATATCCCCTGGAATTCATGACAGTAGTACCGAGGTCAGAAGTGAGGGCGAAATCTTTACTGACCTTGATTTCGTCGTAATTTATCGCTACTGACCTCGAATTGAAATTTCAACCAATCCGAGAGCCCTACGCATTTTACCATATTACCACTAATTTACCAGCAACTCCACGCGTGATCAGCGTCGACCTGCTGGACGGAGAAATGCCACTCCAACGCGCCATGATGAGAGTCTGGGGCTTGTTTGACTCGACGCATCGACTCATTTCAGGACGTCTTTATTCCTAGTTGACCACGTCGTCGCTATCTCGCCTTCTCTAGTTCAGTTACCTGGCATATCATCCCCACCAATCGACAGTCATTCACCGCTCAGATCTAGGAGGTTCGCCGCCTCCATGTCATTTTGCCGTCCAGCGAGTGCCCCACTACTGCAGACACATGCCCAAAAACGTTGTGCTCTGCCCAGCTCTGACCTTTGCTCGCGGAATTCTTCATCCCCGTGATCATCCTCGTGACCCCGCCAAAGCACCTGTTGGGCCAGCCTCCGATCTCCAGCACCGCGCACATCACGTTGTTGTACGACTCGCAGATCCATCCGTGCTGCAAAATCTGATCTCGAGTCTGGTGGGCAAGGCACTAGTGCAGCCACGAAAATTGATGGCCCAATCTCTCTCGCTAACTTGCTTGCCACTCTACTACAGCCTTCGTAGCCGTTCAATCTGATCTCAAGCCGCGGGTACAACACTGCCCCCCTAAGGCTGTGGAAAATATGATTGCGATTGCAAGATTATCAATATTGTCAACCACAGTTATTGATTGTGGAGAAATCCCAATTGGCAATCACAATCGAAAGATTGCGCAGAGCCAATGACAGCGGCAATCATTCCATTCCGCCAACCATAAAGCTAGCACCGAGCCCAGAGGAGAAAACGCAGCCGCTAGCTTATCTTTCTCGTCAATTTTCTAAGGCTGCAAGATCACGTCCTGCATATATCTCGTTATTCTTCAATTTGCACCAAGACAAAGAACCCAGCCCAACCCCCACCCCACATGCAACATGAAGAACGCGGAAACCGTCAAGCTGCTCTTCAAGAACCCCACCCAAACCGAGCGTACATGCTCCAGCTGCGATATTGTAGTGAAGCAACTCAAGAGCTCCGGATACAAGAATCTGATGACGCACCTACGCAGCCATCACGTTGGTTTTGAGGCTGTAGCAGAGGAGTGCGCTAAGAAGGGTTGTACTCCGATCCGCAGCATTTTCGTGCACAAGGATGCTGCGGATACCTACGGATGGACGAAGCTGGTTGCTCTCAAGAACTTCCCTCTTACCCACGTTGATGACGCTGTCATTCGCTCTGCAATTTGCTACAATGCGATGGATCGTGTAACGCTTCTGAAATGGATGACTTCTTTGGTTGGCGGCTAAATTCGCTGGAGAGAAGTTTGTACTGGTGTTCGACGGATTTAACGACTCAGCCGAGCACGCGATTGCCATTTTCGCTGCCCATAAAAAGGGCGTGCGTTTTTTTTGCTTTAACGCCCTCCCAGAACGAGGCTTCTATGCCGACCGCCGAGCACATCGACTTTCTGGATTTGGTGCTCGGTCAATACGGTCTGCAGATCACAAACATGTTGGCTATCGTCGCTGATAATACGCCGACCAGCAAGGTCATCGCTCGCAGAGTGGACGTGCCCCTCGTAGGATGCGAAGCTCATCGCTTTAACCTCGCCGTTCGTGAGCGTCTGACACCTCAGATGAAGCTGATCAAGAAGGTGCGTGTCATGATGCGGAAGTTGAAAACGGTGAAACGGATCGCTAAGTTGAAGCAACATGGCTGCACATACAAGCCTGTCCTGCTGCTTCGTTGGAGTGGTTGCTACCGGATGCTTCAGCGCTTCGACGATTTTCGTCCCGATTTGCGCCATTTCCAGGACGATAGCGAGGTGGATCGCGACCTCCCAGCGGACGCAGAGGCGGATGACATTCGCCGTGTGCCGTCTGTGGACCGCATCCCTTTAATGAGCGAACAGAGAAAGATTTCCGAGCTCCTCGACGAGATGACCGCGTTTGATGTGGTCACGGGAAAGTTACAGTGTCATGACATGACGGTGGCAACCGTTCGCGACATCTTTGACATTGTCCTAGACGGCTACGATAACATGGAGAAGTATCTCGCGCCAGACGCGGATATCGTCGAATGCCCAGACTTTAAGCGTGGGTTGGCCAAAATCCAAGGTGGGGAGTTTACGCTACTTCGGAATGAACGCAAGGCTCGCAACCATTTACTCGCCGAGCCACAAGACCAGCCGCGCACAGTAGCAACATCCTCGACTCCGAACAAGTCCAAGAGGAAGAGAGCTGCGGAAGCACTGGACGAAAATATCAGCAAGAAGGCCCGCAAGATGAGCACGCGTCAGTCCAAGTACTCGGACGCGAGTTGGATTCCTGCAACGTCTATTGTCGTTCAGCGGTTCTTCTCCACTGTCAAAAGCACCATCGGGTACTTGAGGAAGAACATCAGCTCCGAGACACTCGAAGTCATCATGTTCTTGAAGCTGAACTGGGATCTTGTGACACTGGCCGATGTGTCGTCAGCAATCGTGCAGTCAAATACACCAATGAGCAGGAAGTAGCGGAGCAAGAGTAGGAAGAACGCTAGATTGCAATAATGGTAGCTGAGATTGTTGAGATTGCAATCATTGATTGTTCCAACGCACCATGATCAATCAATACACAATCAATATTTCCACACTACCCACACACACGACCCCCAACCATCTAGTGGACGTCGTCCGCACTGCGGTCGTCAATGGAGTAGAGCGACACGCCACCCAGCTTAGAGCAGGCGGGGCCATTGCCGTTAATTGCAGTCCATCCCCCCTCCTTTGCCATAGACCCCAACGCGACAGGTGCACCAGCTCTGAGCCGCCAGCCACGGTGCCTAAAAGCCGATCTAGAATACCCGTGTTTTTCTCGACCAGCTCTTCTACCGTCGTGCCCGCAGCTCGAAGCTGCTGTTTTCCGGTCAGAAAGCACGGCACTGGTGACACTTCCACCAAGTCTTCGGTACGACAGTGAAATTCGCCCCGTAGGGTGCGCAGAGTGGCTTGACCGCCGTCGTACGCGATAACTTGACCCGTAACGTACAGACCGTCACTGATGCCGGTAGCCGGCTTGCGCAGCCATTCGCCTGGGGCTCCTGCGCCATATTCGTCAGGGAGTACTTGTCGGAGGCGGATTGTTGGAGCTGCAATTTCTACGTTTAAGTGGGGCGGCGCTTGCAGCCTCACCGACGCAGTCGCACCCGACACTACAGTAACAGTGCCATACACAGGTGGGGGTACTACCGCTGAAGCTTGAATGTCTTCTGGTATCAGCAGAACGTATCGAGGAGGTGCGACCATCACGATCGAAGCGGCTGGCAGTAGAGTTGCTTTGGAGACTTGTCTTCGGCTAAGTAACATGAAGAATGAGTACTTCTACGATGCGATTAAGACCGAGTGTAGCGGTGAACGGCGTTTGGACTCGTTGATTGTAAGTGACCGCAGGCGGTGGTTGGTGCAGGCGCCTTCCTCCCATCCGGGCGGTGTTCTTAATGTGGACCCCATTCCTCGCGCTCCGAAAACCCGCTCTTCGGCTGTTGCCGACAGATGCCCATTAGCGCCGCACTGTGATTGTCGCGACGCGTCCGTCGAGACTGGCATCAAGCTCATGTTTCCTGGTTTGCCTACAACGCTTGGGTAAATTACCGAGTATTGCCTGGCTTCGCTAGTCTACCATTCATCAGTTTTGAGAGGCACGCTATCACCAAAGCACAACTTGCTCGAGACGCCTATCTTTGAAGACGACAACTTGCTTTATCTCGTCTCAACTGGGGCGAAAATCGATGATGGATGTGGAGAGGAACGCTTCGACCGACCGGTGTTTCTTCGCATTTAGGCTATTCTTTGCGAGATGAAATGGCTTAAAGACACTGTGCTCGAGAGACTGGCCAAAACTTGACGAAACTCGAGCGGGTACGGTCCAGTACATTACAGCTGAGCTAGTGAAACGGACAACCAGAGCCGGAACAGTTACCTTTGATGGTCTTCATGATGCAAGAAGGAGGTACCTCCAAGAGACTGGTGTTGCGCGCCTGTCACCCAACAGCACGGACGAAGAAAACGAGAGCCAACCATATCATTACTGGGGTGGGAAGCTCCGACGTGTCCACACCGAATTTGATATTTCGGACTGCTCTGTCCGACATGCTAGGCTGGTCTGGCTGTGCGAGAATACGGCAAAATAGGTGCCACCTCTTCGACTCCATGATGACCACTATATGTCAAGCCGCAAGCTGCGAAAACGCCTCAGCTAGCTTCGTTGTGTGATACGCAAGATTGAAAGCTGTGCAACGTCGAAAGACCTTCTCCAACGCACGCTGGTTATAGAGGAGTCGACAGGCCTCCCTTGATTGTGCTGATAGCGTCGCCGTCCCAGACACTACAGAACAGCCACGGAAGCGGCGACGTGGGTAGCTGAGCTGAGCAAGAGTTGGAAAACGGCTGCGAAAGGAATCCAAAACCACAGCGAGCTATTGCCTGCGCTTTTTAATGGTGATCAGTATAGCTAGCCGCCAGAATGTACATGTACACGTTGCTTTTGCTGCTTATGCCATTTACTGCTTTCGTCAAATATTACATATCGAACTTCATAGAAACCGCTTGTGTCTGACAGATGTCTGACGAGTTCTGACTAAGCATAATTTATCCATCATTTTTTCCTCAGTGCAGAAAAACTCATTTTGCGAGGGATGCAGATATTAATACGGAACCCCGGAATGGAGCCTCCAGCCGTACCGCATGAAGTTAGTGCCTGAATAAAAAAAAAACAATAGATCCCATAGCTAGTTAGTTTGCAACCAGCCTAAAATCACATCGTCAACGAATTGCATATTACACTTGACATAAAATGGGTATAGCACATAGGGGATATAATCGTCTATGACGGAACGACCAATGCGGGGGTAAATCATGCATTTCCCGTAAATCTCGATATTTTCAGGGCAAGCAAATATCAAGTCAAATTGAAACATTTCCGCTATCTCGTGCATCTCGGACATGACCTCGACAGCGATCAAAACGCTTGGCTAAGCTGCGTGAGGGGATCTTCACTCGCACCCTCTTCCCCAGCTAAATCAGAGAACGATGACGCGAGACGCCGTCGCTTCTGAGCCCTGTACTTCTCCTGAGCCAGCAGATGTTTTTGTTTGAGCTTGATGCCGAGTTCGAGCTTGTTTTGAGACCGTCTGCACCAATCTCCATTCTCGCGGCGGAGAGGACGGACTTGTGCATTGGTCAGACCCACACACAGTCGAAACACGTCGTCATACAGCTCCCGCGCCAGTCGATATATGTCGGCCGTTATGCGCAAAAGTACGTTGAGGCGCCGAAAGTAAGTATCCACAATCACGCGGTCGTGCGAGATCTTGTCATTGTTGCTTTGGTCTCTACGACTGAGGTTGCTGCCTTTCGTCGGTAAAATGCAGCGAAGAAAATCAGCTGCCCCTTGGTATCCTTTGTCGGGTAGAATAGCCCATTGATTTGGGTGGACATCCAACAGGGGCCCTTCATCCGGCAGCGATTCATCCCCCGCAGCTTCTGTATTTTTTGGAGGGGTAGGCCTTGTTCTCTTTAAACATGGTGATATCGTGTGTGGACCCAACCTCATGTTGTGTGCCAGCAACTTATCGCGGATCCTCGTTTATCCACAGATATTTCGACCTTGAGCCCATACAGGTGGTGTTTGCCACTGTAGAACTTGCCGTTCTCACGGATGCTTCCGCCCGGACGCCAACTTTGCTGAAAAGAGACGTCCACCGCGTACGGGTTGTTGTCAAATATGTGCCCCCTTGTACACACCCTCCGCATCGTTGGTTCATCGCGGCGTTCGTCTACGTAGTCCACGTAGATTTTGGGGGCCAGCATTTTGATGAACTTGGTAACCACGTCGGTTAAGGTCGTCGTCGCTAACCGAAAACGCTTGGCGCTGCTGTCCTAGCCCCCCTCCCCCCCTTCGACTTGGTCTTTTACGTAGGCTCGAGAGAAAGAGACCGAGAAAATCGGTGAATGAACCAAACTCTCGCCGGGAATCTCGTTCGCTCTGTCGAGATGAACCAAATCCCGATTGGGCATCTCTCCCGAAGTAGATTAATCTCGTCGCGTTCAATTATGGTTTTTCCATTAGGTCACGTGGCTCAACATCTGTCGGGACTTCCAGCG
>KE587317.1:9603-21005 GCA_000443045.1 Phytophthora x cambivora | reverse complement strand
CTTTGTGGACCGTTTGAGCAAGATGGTTCATCTAGCGGCCGTGCCGGATACCATCGATGCTGCGGGTACAGCAACGCTGGTTATCGACCGTGTGTTCCGGCAGCATGGGCTGCCTGAGTCGATTGTCTCGGATCGAGATCCCCGCTTCACTGGGAAGTTCTGGACGTCCGTCTTCGCGGTGCTTGGGGCTCGACTGGACATGTCCACCGCGGATCACCCGCAGACCGATGGCCAAACCGAGCGTGCGAACCGCGTCGTCGAAGACGTTCTTCGCAGTGTTTGCGCGGAAACGCCAAATCGCTGGAGCATCATGCTCCCCCTTGTTGAGTTCGCTATGAACAATGCCGTGCATGCCTCGACGGGCTTCACGCCGCTCTACGTGAACGGGCTTACTCACCCCCGCGTCCCTTTGACGCCGTCACGTAGTGACTCTGGGCTTGATGGGGGAGGGTTAGTCGCTCGGCTTGCTGATGTCAGCCCTCGTGCTGTTCGTACAGAATTGGACGACTTCCTGTCGGTCCGACTTAATGTCTTACGACATGTACGTGATGCTATGGCTGAAAGCCAGGATATTCAAAAGGAACAAGCGGGTGCTAGGGGCAGAGGCAATGTGGAGAATTTTAAGGTCGGAGACCTGGTTTTATAGAATGCGAAAAACCTACCTACACATGCAGTTTCTGCGGTCTTCAAGACGAAGTTACGTCCTCGCTTCATCGGACCTTTCAAGGTCGTGGCCAAAAAGGGCCTTGCGTACACGCTCAATCTTCCCAAGAAGATGCGCACGCACCCCGTGTTTTACGTGGGCTTGCTCAAGCCGTATCGATACTCGAGCATGGTGAGCGCGGAAGCGCTGGTGCCGACGAGGGCCAATGTGACGCCTATGGCGGCGGAAGAGCAGCGCCCCGCTGCATCATCGCCAACAGCTCCAGCTGGCCCTGAAGATTCGCGACCTGGGAGCGGAGCTCTATCGCGGTCTGGCCATGACTCTGAGAATTCTGAGCCGCCTGACACGCGAGATCGCGGAGCCCGCGCTCAACGGCCTCCAAGTCATCCGCGTAGCGGTCAAACTTCTCCGCCGCCCAATGACGGAACTCACGGTTCACATCTTCGTTCACACGAACCTGCTCTTGGAGCTCGCGCAGCTGGCGACGCACGTCGCGCGGGTCCAGCGGCGGCTCAGCGTCCTCCGGCGTTGCTCGATGAGCATGGGGAGCTCCACTACCATGTGGAGCGGCTTCTGAAGAGGCGCCAGCACCGGGGTCATACCCAGTATCTTGTGCAATGGCGTGGCGAGCCTCCGTGCTGGGAGTACGAGGTACCCCTACGGCAGGACTGCCCTCAAGCCGTTGACACTTTTGATCGGGAACACCCGAGGCACTCGACGAGCTCGCACCCAAAGCGTCGGTCGACGCGCGCTTCCCGCCGCTAGATCGCGTCGAGGATACGTCCGATAGCGCCTCCGCATGCGGAGTAGACGCTGACGCCGCTGGCGCGGACGAAGAGGCCCCATGGGGGCGAAGCCCTTGGCCTGGGCTGTGATGCTGGCGAGCCTTCCGCTTTGCGAACATGAAGCGAAGGCGTCGCTCCAGATAAATATCACGAGCGTGATGACTAGCTCGAAGAGCATCCAATGATGATAACTTGCGGGCCTTTTCGGCCCAGTTCTGGAATTGAACATCATCTTCAACTTCATCCTCACCCCGAAGGAGGATCACAGGGATCCGATTGATCTGGGGAACAGAGCTTTTAACAAGCTGAGCGTCGCGTCGAGCACAGTACTCCGCCGGACTCGTCGTCTGCGGCGTCAACAGACGCTTGCGCCATGAGTCCCGCTTGGCAAGCTCCACGTCGGACCTCGCGGCAGGTCCTATGACGTACTCGACCAACGAGCCCTTTGCCAACTTGTTCGCTTCCTTCGCAGGGTCCTTCGACCCACTGAAGTGATAATCCTTTCGGGATTTCATAACGAGCGGAAGGGTCGCGGGGATGTTGGACTGTGACGCTTCGCGGCGCACCTCCAACTGGCGGCTTTGAGCCCCGTCCAGGCCGTTCGTAACGATATTGCTGCCCCCATCATCATCCCTTGATGGGAGCGGCGGCGCGTTGCGCAGTGCGGACACACCAGTGCCACGTTCTACGAACGGATTGGGCGTTCGAAGCGGAGAACGCGGCGGCGGCCTCTCCGGTGAGCGCGAACGAGAACGCGCAGGTGATCGCGGACTGTGTCCAGCTCCGGGCGAGCCCTCTTGGTCCTCGGTTTCGGAAACCATCCCCTCCTCGAAGTCCTCAAAGAGGTCATCACGCGCGCGCTTGGGCTTTGGCGACGGCTGAGCACCAGCCTTACTTGAGCTCCGCTCAGACATTACTGTCGGTCCGTGCTTGCGAGCGTGCTCGGCACGATATTGGGCTATGGAAAGCCTTGCCAAGGTGCTGGTCTCAGCAGTCGCTTGAGCACTGAGTGCCGATGCTTGGTGTGCCGGGCTTGGCCCGGACGACGATGCACAACCGTGCGCAGGCTGGCGGTGAAGGTCGGCTGACCCGGGGGCTGCAGGCATGCAGATGCGCGTGGCGCAGTGGTTTTGACAATGAAGCTCGGGGAGCTTGTCGGCGCGCGCGCGCTGCAACCTCAACCGGAGGAGCGGAAAGTTCTGCGTTCGCAGTTTTGATGGGGGCGAGTGTAACGGGGTTACACGTAGGTTACCCTTTTGGTGTATGGAACACCATCGTAACCTCCGACATGAAGAAGGGCCGCAGGCCAACCATTAGGAATGCACTAGAGTTAGTTATAGCATAGTGAGATGCATACGTTTACATTGTAGGCGGCGCAGCCGCAGATAAGATTGAATTCAGTTTACCTTTTACTCGAAGTCTTTGAGTAAAAGGGGTCCTCGTATAGGACCCTGTTAGACTCGTAGAGTCGTCAACCTTCCTCTGTGCCAGAGACTACGGCAGCCCCGCTGCGATATTGATATCGCTATACTAAAGGGAAAGTGACATCTCATATGAAGGCTGCGTGCAACCTGAGTGACAATATTCAAATTTGCTAAGTACTGGCGTTGCTTTATGATAAGTTGCTTCTGTGATTAACGTTGACTATTTGCCGTTGTTTTGAATATTTCTGCAAACGTACCATGAACTAGCGATCTCGATGTCTCTATAGCTTCACCAATCACGTTGTTTGAACCGCAACGCTGTCTACGATAGGTTGGTTAGACACCACGGGAAATAGCCGTTGACAATCGTATCGGAAACGCTTATAATGGGGTAAACAACACCCCCTAGCAACTAGTATTATGTTATCAGTAGCGATTGTAGTGATTGTATAGCAAACTACGACACTAGCACTATTCGTGATCAACAACTGTGACCAGACCACGCTCATATCTATCTATCCACTGCAAATAATAGGATATACATTTATAATGAAAAGCGTCAAGAGGAGTTCTCAGAACAACCGAGGGCTACGTTCGGTGCTACTTGCACACACAGTGCATTTTGGAGCTGCACGACTCACCTACGCGGCAAAGTCGTTTGCCCTACCTGTATTTGAAAACGTGAACGCTGGTTAGCGTGGCTATATCTTGGTGATCATGATGTTATTTTAATATATCCATGCGCACTTTTGACACAATGGGGTGCAGCATTGGTGGTGACTAGGATTACTACAGTGGGATGGTAGTGTGGTTATTACGGCTAACACTGTCGAGTGGCGACCACATACTAATATGCAGGTACACATAATGTCAAAGCACAGCAATGCTAACGTTACCACAGCATGAAAAACTCACGGCGACGTTATGTTTGTAGTGCAACGTTAATTATGTTTGATTTGTGACTTGGAAGCACAGTTAAAGCTTGTTCGTAAAGGAAAACATGGGATACTAGATAACTTATGATATCAAACGGTTGTGATGTTGGGTTATCCATATTAGATGTTTCGATAGTGCTAAATTGCACTCACAGGTACTGCATATAAATTTTACCTCTGCTACTACTTAGTTTACTTTAGCATCAACGTTGTCAGTCTATTCATTTATCCCAACATACTGCACGAGGTAATGTATCACCTGTCAGGGTCCCCTTCTTGTTTTGCTGGACACCACTGCGCACTGATAACAAACAACTTTATCTGGTGATGTTCGAAGCGCTGGGAAGTTAACCTACATATTGCAAACAATCCGATATATAGTAGTCGATAACCCCCCTGGCCAGCGTTGCTAGCAATTTGAAGCTAAACTACAATACAGGAATACACGTATTTGTATTTAATACTACACGTGCTGGCTCGACATTGGATTTATGATTCCATTGTGATGAATCTGGGGTTGATCTGGCGCGGCCGTTGTAGAGCAATCATATATGAGAATGATAGCAACATTATTCGTTTCGTTCCGCAGCAAGTTAAATTGTTTTTGGCTAACATCGATGACCAACGCCATCGATAACCTAGTCTGTAGTCATCTGTACCTACATGCTGTGCTCTCACACACTACGATTATAGCCGCCTATATCAGTTATATTGCTAAAGTCGCGCTCCAAATTATTATCATCGTTTTTCCGCTTCACGAGTGACCTAGGGCGCCACGGCGGAGGTTTTGCTGAGCGAGGCCCGGATAAAGAAGAAGGGCGTCATGATTGACTTCGCCTCATGTGAGATGAAGTAGTACGAGGACGACACGAAGAAGATTGTGCCGTTCCAGTGTTCGGGGGGCAACAAGAGACCGGAGCGCGCGGCAAAGGTGTGACTGGCAAGGGCAACGCGAGTCCAGTCGTGGACCTGTCGTACGTCACATGCCACCTACCTGGATTACGTGATGCGGGTAAGATGTTGTTGCCAACTACGAAACAAGTCCATGGGCGTATTGGCAACATGATCTGCAATCTTGTTCTGTGAGCGGGGATGATGGGACGACAGTCTGTTGGTCAGTCAGAGAAACGGTTTTGTGAGGGCAACGTTAAATTTTAGAACAACGTTAGTTCGTAAGCAACGTCATTGTCAGGACGACGTAAATTATGTAAGGTAAATGGCCAATTAGGGGCCGTTTGGTCAATTCGAGGCCGTGATGATTTTGTCCACTGAGCAGGTAGAATTTGCCTTTCTTTTAAATCATTCGCAATAATAGAGCTAAGTACGAAGCCTATACAAACTGATTTGACTGGCGGGAAAATTTGGCGGGAACGAGGACTGGCTGGGAGGTCGTGAAGAGATCCAACGCATTCAAAGGCTCATTTTCACACAAGAACCATGCCGAAGACGTACACCATCGAAGCGAAGCTAGCTGCCGTCGCTCAAGTCGAAGGTGGGCGCACCGCTGTTGCTGTCGCCACCGCTACCGGCGTTCACGAGCGCACCATCCGGAAGTGGATGGTGGCAGCAGCACAGGGTGGCCTACGAAGCACATCGCGCCCTGGGCCTAAGCCCTTCTTCCCGGACGGAACCAAGCGCCACATCTACGACTGGGTGGTCGGCAGACAGCTTGTAGGCCACCCTGTTGGACGTTCTTCAATCATTCAAAAGGCCCAGGAGGTGGCCTTACTAGCGTGCGGTAGGAGTGTTGGTAGTGGTGGTATCGACGCTTTATGGAGCGGTTTTCCCAGCTTACGTGGAGATCGGCTCAGATGCTACCATTAAAACGCAATTTTATTGTCTCCGATGACCTAACCACTCTATTCAACACTCTAGCCAAACTAGTGATTGAGCTCAAGTTTGATGCCTCGCGTGTGTCTAACATGGATGAGACTGCTTTTCAAAAGCAGCTTCAAAACAAGAAGGTCATCGCTCTCCGCGGTTCAAGCAACGTGTGGGCTGCGATGTCAACCACCAACTTTCACCTCTCAATTATGGTATGTGGAAGTGCTGCGGGATTGGTCGTACCTCTAGCGTTCATCCTTCCAGGCAACACTGTGTCGTTACGGCTACTCGAGGGCTGCGAGATTCCGGGTGCAGCTGTAACGACATCTGAATCTGGATTTATGATCTCTGAACTCTTCGAAGAATGGCTACATTTTTTCGCGAACGCCGTGCCTACGTGACGAGGCCGCTTCTGCTAATTCTCGACGGTTGTGGGTCCCATTATTCGCCCAAAGTCGTTGTCGCCGCTGAACATCTCCAAGTGATGCTAGTTTTTCTCCCGCCGAACGCTACACACCTTCTACAGCATCTGGACGTTGCTGTATTCGCCACTCTGAAGGACAAGATATGCAAGTTGATCAGCAACATCGTCGAAGATGATGACAAAGGGGGTTATACGATTAGCAAGGACGATGTTATCGCGTTAGCTAGCCTGGCTTGGGGGGGATCTAAGATGGGTCGCAATGTACAGCGAGGCTTCGATTCCTGCGGGCTGTTTCCGCTTTCTCTTGTCAAGATGAACGCGCGACTGAACACGTTCACGGGCAAAGGGGTTCCTCAGCATGTGCAGCTTGAGACGTGGCTGCAGCTCAAACCACTAGTTGAGGAAGAGATCCTCAAGTTGCTGAAACCACCCCGCAAGGACTCCAGTCGAAAGCTAAAACGAGTGCATGTTGGCGGGCGCCTTCTCCCGCACAAGGTGTTGCAGGAAATAGCAACAGGTACTGCGAGCTCGCGGGTTAATATGCGGAAGAAGCTACCGCCGGCATTGCCTGGTGTATCGAGCGTGACGGACATCGTCGAATCTGTGGTAGTGTGGCAGTAACAGGAATCTTTTCATTAAGCTCGAGGTACACATAACAGAATATAATGATTACCAGTGATTGTCATCCTGACAGACTTGCTGTCCGTGCGTGCATGTTGTCCGTGCGTGCTCGGCATTTGAGCAGCATTTTGCCGCCCTGCCGGGTCTGTAGCACATCCCAGGAGACGTCTTGCCCGGGCGCAAGGGTGGGAGCAGCGAGGCAGGGTACTGGGGCAGCCGTACGAAGTGTTTGGGGTGTCGGCGGGGTCGTGGGGGCGTCAGGAGGGCCGCTGCCCCGCGGTCCATCTCGGCCGACTTGCTGTCCGTGCGTGGCGTCTGAAAATGCTGCATTCACGAAAGTGGCTACATACTTTCAACTTAATACCCTCTGTTAGACGTTTAGACTTCCTTATTATTAACTTTGACAATATACTTAGCCCTGATGAAGGTATGTATCCAGCGACCCCAAGGCAATACTGAAACCAAGATTAATTCCGGCCTTTGACTGGCAAGGGGCCTTTCGGCAGTGGCAACATTCAATAAGAGCTCCTCTCTCAAATATTATTAGTTCTCGGCTCGGAAGGAGCTACAAGGGCTTTTTAGAACTGTCAAAATTGGTATTTATCGCGAACTGCGTCCCGAGATACGCCGACGATAAATGAGGTGCTCCCCGGATTGACTATTTACCTTTGTACAAAATACTTCTATCGTCACAGCAGTGGGTTTTGCTAGTAATATGATACAGAAGCACCATGTAGCTAGATGAATAAGGTAACCAGAAACACTGAATGATAAAAACGGTAGGAATTATTTTCAGTATGCACCGCGGTGAAGAGAAAAGAAACCTAATATACTTATTATTTATAAATATTTAGTAGCTAAATTAAATCACTCCCTGTGTCGACGTACTCTTGATCTTACCCACCCATAGGAGTGCCTGATCGTAACTGGATATTTCCTTTCTACCTTACCTCTGAGAACGCCTCGAAAGATTTGTGCTCCTCAGGAAGCCTTGTGTGCTCATTCGGTGTGGATAATACTTCAGGAATAAAATACCTATGTACGCACACGTAATTTATCCAATAAATTACGAGTCCGACCCTGTCCTACCATGTGGTTTAACGTTGCCATTAGCGGCTAACGTTGCCGAAACAGTGTTGAGACGTTGTAAATCAGGTCCAGTTAACGTCGCAGTAACGCCATTCCATGAAAGACAAGCTGCACAAGTGGGGTACAAAGCTCGTCATACTTTGCTGCTCCATGATTGCCTACTGCATCCAGTGAGTAGAATGCATGCCGTAAGGCACGCCACCTTTTTGCGTGCCTAAGTTTGGTTATCGTGGACCGGACATGTTGCTGACTGTCTTATCATGTCTGGTCCAGGTTTGGTACCTGGGAAAAACGCAGCCGAACGACCAAGTCGACGTCTGGTCTGACGCAACCGCGGTCATCCGCAATCTGCGCGCTGGGATCGGCACCGAAACGTCTGCCACCGCCTCGACGGGCATGCGCCTAGTCGTGACCGACCGCTACCACATGTCGGTCGCGCTGTCGATGTGGATGCTCGCCATGGGCATTTACTCCGTCGGCGCCGTAATGACCCCGGCTCGGCTTGTGCAAGAGCATCGTCAACAAGAGGAAGAAGCGGCCCAACAACATCGATCATGGGGCATTCCTGGTAGTGGAGGTACTGGAGACCCCCAGGTTGACGTTGCTGTGCTGGTGGGCAACTGTCTTGTACACTTCCTGTGAACGGACGGGAGCGTGCAGATGGATCGTGTCGCTTGCAGGGATATGACTGTTCTTCAATCAGAGGTCGCCTGCCCAAGGGTAGCCAAGTATTATCAGACCAACGTGGGCGGCGGCGACGTTCACGACCAGTTGTGCTTGCAAGGCAATCCCTGTTATCGTGAAAGTCCATGTTTTGCATATCTAATCGTGGACCCTACATTCGTTTGACGGATACTCACTGCAATTGGTCGACAAGTATAAAACGTACTACAAGTTATTGTTCCTGGGTTTGTTGACCTGGCAATCACAAGCGCGTTCATCATGTTCAACCGCCGGTGCATTAACGACCGCCTCGCGAAGCTCTCGCACGTCATGTTTTTGAAGCTATCCACCTTGAGCTTTCCCAACATGACTAGACAGAGTGGGCAGCGGTTTGTGACAGCCAGTGCTTCCGAGAGAGTAACCAAGTCGCCGCCACGGCCTCCAGCAACGAAGAGCCTGTACACTCCGGTCCAGAACAATGAATGCGAGGACGCTAGCAACAGTCAATGGCGCAGGCGCAGAACGAGGGTGTGTAATGACTGCTTGATGCTCAAGGGATCGGGCGGTGCGCGCGGTGGCGACTTGTCCGTCTACTGCGACAGCGGCAAGCTCAAGACCTCGTCAAAGAGCCCAAAGTCGACACGCGTCTTCCTCTGTGAGAATGTGCACCACACGCACAACGGGGTCGCCAGGTCCTGCTTTGACATGTGGTACAAGACCTGGCGCCATGGAGCCGCGCTATCCAAGGCCGTGAACCGCCGGGTCAGCGCGTGCACGCCGGCGAAGGTCGACAATTCGGGGTCGGAGGAAGAGGGCAAGCACGTGAGTAACGGCGAGAGCACGCATCGCTCTGGGAACAGCGACTCCTCTTCGAGTGCGGGATCCGCCCTGCGCAAGCGCGCGTGGCGTGTAGCAAGCGGTGACGATGCGTCGTTTTTGATGAGTGCCGTAATGAAACAACTGGTTCTGACTTTCTCTTTTTGATTTGATTTCTCTACTGGAATGATCTAGCTGTTGTCGACTGAGGGTGAGAAAAATTTCAGCCGTGATTTACATGTAATTTTTTAAGAGCAAAGGTCCACGTTTGGGTGCTTATCATGAAGAAGTCGTTCGTGATACTGACCAAGATATAAAATATAGGAGCCGCAGGTCAGCAGGTTTGAGTATAGCCCCGGCTTGACTCGTTCACGATACGAAACGTATGGAAATTTGTATTGACCCCTGAACTTCAAGGGTCATATTGAGACGGCTAGGATTTTGGGAGATGGTCGCACGCAATACGGCTCCCGCTTGAGGGGTTAAGCTATCGTTTCACCGAGAAATTGTTACGTTTGCGCACCCCCGTGGATGAATTTTGCTACAATTGGCAAGTCGATGCACGATGGAAACGATTACAGAAATTGGTTGCACCCGGCAAAATATTTTGTCATTGGTGCAGTATGGGCAGCCTTGCACAGACATAACAGATGACAACAGCATCGAGAGGTTTTTTCCTATAACCTCGTGATTTTTCATCCAAGGACTCAAATTGTTTGAGCCGCTATTTCTCGTACCGGATATTTTATGCTGTAAATACGGCGACAACTATGTATATTTTACTGAAACTGCAAGAGAGTTTTCATTGGTTCATAGCCCTTCGGATATTCCAATCATATAAGCCTATTATGACTGTGTGAAATGATACCCTGTCAATACCGATATGATTTGGACTATCATGTGACTAGACGCATCGGCGTTTCGGCCAGCTAAATATGAGACAACCCAGCACCAAATGATACTAATGCGCCATCTAGAGTTATCGAGATAATCGCGTTTAAAGATACGTCATCGATTTTCGTACGTATATGAAGTTTCAAGAAAACGGCCGATTTGTGCTTTGAAAATCAAACTGTCACCAAACTGAGCTTGCTCACTCAAGCACCTGAGAAGGATACCAGTGTCCTGCTACGATGTCCTCCCACCAACCCTTACCCACGCTGCCAGCCTCCACCGAGTCTTCTGCTCCGGAGACACGCTCCACGCCTTCCCCCACGCCGTCTCTCAGTGCCCCTTCGACCGGCACGGCGCTGTCAAGTGAGGATAGCTGTCTGTTGCATGAAGCCAACGTCCATATCGCGCAGAACACCGCGGGCGCTGACGCCGAACTCAATGAAGCTAGCTCTGGCGAGGAGGAGAGTGAGGAGCCAGACAGCGAAGAGCCCGACGACAGTGACGACGAGGACTGGAGTGGCGACGATGGCTCTTCTGGTAAGGAAGATGTGACCGGAGAGAGCGCACAAAACGAGGCTGATGTGGAGGAAGAGGACATCAGTATCAATTTGCTTGACGTTGATCTCCAGCAGTGCGTGACGAACCTGATTTGCGATGACGCGTGCGCGCGGCGCTGCCTGCAAGGAAACGCGGGAGAGTTGGAGTGGTTGGCGTGCTGGCTGGGGAAGATGTCCAAGCCAGAGAAGACGACTTGCATCCTGACGCTTCTCGGCGTGCTGATGCAGACAAACACAGCCGAGAGACGTCGTGACAATGGTAAACGCGAGAAGTTTCACTACTACTTACCTTTCGTTGGGCGTGCGTGCCGCGCTTCGTTTGCGCGCTGTGTGGTGGAGCAAGATCAAGAATTTTCGGCCTGTCACTCCGATCAAGGAGTGCAACACCTCGCAAGGGGTGTCAAGGTCCTCCCACAGAGATGACAAGACCGGAGGAGCAATACCCAAGTGTCAGCAGTCCGGTCCCCGGCATATTCGGTGTAAATCGACGACATCGATCTTGACGGGGATGACGCCGATCTTGAAGATAGGCTCTGAATCTTGGCTCCACGTGCGACGTAAGCATCCGGCAGAGAGTCGGTAAGGCGGCAGACGACCAAGGGAGCCAATGAGAACTCGCCAAGACACGGAGAGCAGTCGGTGGACACAAGGAGCACAGGAGAAGGTAAGCAGGTTGTAGGGCAAAGGCTAACACATTAAACAGAGT